>JAPPVO010003109.1:0-31807 GCA_030407325.1 Camellia japonica
TTTTGGCAGAGGAAAGCTGTCTTTGGACAGGCTTTGTTCAGGCTCGTAAAATCTACGCAGACCCTCCATTTACCGTTTTTCTTCTTTACCACCACAGTGTTCGATAGCCATGTCGGATAATTGACTTCTCTGATGGCCCTGGCTTCCAGAAGTCTATCTACTTCCTCCTCCACTGCTTCGACGTGCATCATCGTCGGTCTTCTGGCTCGTTGTATTACAGGTTTGGCCGACCTATTGACGTTCAGTCTGTGACATGTGACCTCGGGTGTCAATGCCAGGCATTTCATAGGTGTCCAGGTGAACACCTCTATGTTTCTTCTCAAAAAAGCTTCCAGTTCTCTTTCTTCTTCTTCGGCTAAGCCTGAGCCGAGAAGAAAGAAGCGTTCTTCATCGCCCTCCTGGACGAGGATTTTCTTTAGTGTTTCTTCACTTTTCTCGGCTGGCTCCTTACCGACATCATCTAGGACCTCTATGTCCTCATCTTCAATCTCTGCCTTCCTTGGTTCTCGAATGTTGCAGGTAGTTTTCATTGCTGCCATGGAGCAATTTTTTGCCTGCAATTGATCTCCTCTGACTTCTTCAATCCCATGTTCTGTTGGGAACCGCAATAGTTGATGCAACGTTGAGGGAACTGCCCCCATTGCATGCAACCATGGCCTTCCCAAGATGATGTTGTAAGGTGAAGGTGTATCAATCACAATGAATTCTGTCCTGATCTTCTTAGTGCCGGCTTGTATTTCCAAGCTTGTAGCACCCAATGGCCACGTCGGCGTTCCATTGAAGTCGACCATCGGGCCATTTGATTGCTCCATGTCGTCTGGGTGAAGGCCCAGCTCCTTGTAACATCTAACATACATGATGTCACAAGAGCTGCCTTGATCTATCAGGATGCGTTTCACTTGGCACTCCCCAACCTGGAGGGATACTACCAAGGCATCATTATGTGGATGCTGGACATCTCTGGGTCGGCTTCGGTGAAGGCTATCATCGGTCCTTGGCACTCTTCAGACCGAGGTCTTTTCTGTCCGACCTGGTTCACGTGCTGCAGGTGTTTTACTCTCTGGGTCTCTCCTCTGACTTCGTTCTCGTTGACCCTTGAGTGGATTACATTAACCACCCGTGGTCCCCCTGCTTGTGGTTGCTGTACTGGGGGAGGCAGGGCTGCTGGTGCTTGAGGCAATCTTGCCTGTTCCTCTCTTGTCCTGGCTTCATCGATAAAGTCTCTCAGATGGCCTTGCCTCACTAAGTCCTCTAAGTGTGCTCTTAGGGCTCTGCAGCCCTGGGTTGGGTGCCCCTCTTCATTGTGGTAAGCACAACGCCTACCAACGTTCCTTCCCATGTATTCTCCTAGGGCCTTTGCCGGTGCCCTGAAATAGGGCTGATTTCGAATTTGATCTAGGACTTTGTGGACGGGAATTCAGAATACAGTCCTCACTGCTTGCTTACCCTTAATTCTGTCTCCGATTTGTTGAATCCGTTGTTACCTCGGCCTCGCTTCGGCGAGCCGTTCCATTTTTCCTGCTTTACCTCCTTATTCCCCGATGTATCCTCCTCGACTCTGGCATATTTCTCGATTCTTGCCATGAGCTCTTCCATGCTTTTTGGCAATGTCTTTGCTAAAGATTTTTGTAGTGAACAATCATCTTTCAGGCCGTTCTTGAAAGACACGACCGCCACTTCTTGGTTGCATTCGGGTATTCGATTGAACATCTCGTAGCATCTTTTTGCATAGGCCCTAAAGCCTTCATCCTTGCTGATCTTCAGAGCCATCAATGCGTCCACCCTTAATGGCTGCAGCTTGTTTGTCACAAACCTGGCCACAAACATCTCGGCCAGGCCTTCCCAAGTCTTCACGCTTCCCTTTGGCAGTTTGTGGAACCAATCTGATGCAATCTCCCCAAAGGACGAGGGGAACACTTTGCAGAGTAATGGCTCGTTTCCACTGTATAATGCCATTGAGTTCAAGAATAATCCAACGTGGAAGTTAGGGTTTGACTTACCATCGTATATTTGAAACCTCGGCATACTGAATCTCTTTGGTGCCTCAAATTTGTCCAGTTCTACCGAGAACAGTGTCCTCGGCTTGTCGGGTGAGGTAACCTCGGCTTCAGCATTCTGTTCCTTCCTCTTGAGGTAATTTCTCAAGTCTTCTTTACTCCTCCCCGGAGCTCGGCTATCTTTGGACTTCAGTATTTTCGGTACACTACTTTCGGCCTCGTGGCGAGCCCGTTTTGATCTTTCTCCATGGGTTGTGTCAAAGCAGAGCGCCTGCCCTTGGACATGCCGATGTTCTTTGTGCTCTGGGTCCTTCGTGTGATATGTCCTCTGGGACTTCTCTTGTCTCGGCTCCTCTCGTCCAACTTCCTTAGAAGGCGGGTGAGAGTGCCTTCCGCTCCTGGTGTGCTGAGGTGCTTCAGGAATTGTTTCCCTTCCTCCCTTCTGGGTATTAATTACTGGAATCGGTGTGTCCTGCAGCGGGTATGGTGGTTGCATGACATTGTTTTGCATCATGAAGTTAACGACCGACTGCAGGTCTGCCAACTTGTCTGCCAACTCTTTCACTTCCTCATCCCTCCGTAGGCACCTATCCCTCCATACCTGGAGGTTATCTTCGTTATAGTACCTGTTTTGGTCTGTCTTTTTTGAAGTGTCGCCCTTCTGGCCGACGTCTTTTCCTCTGTGCCCCTGGTTACGAGTTTCTGCATTGTCGTTGTCCCCTTCGACGTCAAGGTCGATAGGTCTGTTACTCCCAGTAGGAGCGTCGTCCCCAATCTTTTCTTTCTGTCCGTTACTGGCCATCTATTCGTCTTTCTTTCCCAAAGACGGCGCCAAATTGTGTGAGTGATTTTCCGATCACACTGTCCACCTTAGTAATTCAGCTGTAGAACACTGGTAGAATAGATGGCACCCTGTTGTCCTGCACAGAAAGAGAAGGCTTCGGCGGTGGTTCTTCCACCCGGGGGCTCTCCGACGATCAAGTCAGTATATCTCTCAAAGATAATCAATAGAACTAAGCTTACTACTCAAAGCATAAAATTGCGTACCTTAGACCCACGGGGGTGCCTCTCTTTTATAGTTTACTCAATCCTAGTCCCACTAGAAGCCTGACTTCTATGGACTCCAATTCAGTACTTACTTTGGATTCCTTAAGAGATAAGGATAAACTCCCTAAGAGTATTACCCTTATCCATCCTGAAGTCTTTCTTCATCCCAGGACTCTTGTCCCCTCTCCACTTATCTCGGATTCCGGTATTCTTGCAGATAACCTCGGCAACTCCGAGATCACCTCGGCATAACTACCACGACACGTGGAACCTCGGCTGATACGTCGGCGTCACCTTGCCACGTGTTGGTACTCAGAAAATATATCCCCACAGTTCTTATTTAGATTAATCCATTTATTGTGAGGTTTACCATAATTCTTCATATTCTTTTTATAAGGTTTCAAATAAGCATTCTTAGAATTGTAACCTTTGGATAAGTTATTATTTGCAGAAACAAAGTTTACCTTTGTGGTAGAATTATCATTACCCACTTGTGTTATTAATGCATCTTGGCCTCTAGCCTCCTCTTCGACTCGAATGCGAGTGATCAACGCCTCTAAGAAAGTCTCATTTTGTTTGTGACGCATGCTCTTTTGGAATTCTCTCCAAGATGACGGTAGCTTGTCAACAAGTCCTGCAACTACCAAGTTGTCACCAATCTTGATGCCTTCAGATCTTACTTCTACAACTATCATTGGGAAATCTTATGCTTGCTCCACAACAGATTTTCCATCCACCATTTGGAAGCGGAAAAAAGCAGCTAGCTGCATACTTTTTTGCTCCTGCCTCTTCAGTATCATACTTAGTCTGTAAAGCTTTCTAAATTTTCTTTGCAGAAGTGTAAGTGGTGTCATAGTAATCATAAAATTGATCAGCAAGGCAATTTAAGAGATAAAAATGACATTTATAGTCATTTGTATTATAGGAAGCCACTTTTGCTTCATGTGCCTCGTAGTCTTCATCATTCATCTTCTCGGTTGGGATTTTGTTTGGGTTCTTCTCGGTAAGAACATATGCAACTTTCAAAAGGCTAAGGTAAAAAGGAACTTTTCCTTTCCACCTTTTAAAATGAACTCCCTTGAACTTGAAAGGTTTGTTGAGATCTCCAATTCCATCATTGGTTTGATCCATGTTTGATCTCCTTAAAATTATTGGGGAAAATACCAGAAAAAATATATTTTATTGATAAATAATGCAAAGAAAATGAGATACAAATAGATCAGGCTGAGGCACGGATATCTCGTTTTCTTTAAGGAGATCAAGCCCACTACGGTAGAAAGAACCCAAATACCGATGCAGCAGTCACAAAACTATGACTTGTCCCCTCCAGGATACAACAGCCCGACCACTTGTCGTATGGTTCAGGCTAACTCTGCACAAGATGGTGAACCCAAAGCTCCACCAAGAAAAATACTATTCTTTGCTAGTAATCTCTCTTGTATAGAAAATAGTTGATGTGTTGGTATAGAAAAGAGTAGAAGAGAAGAACTATTTATAGGTCACTAAGACATTACAAAATACATCAAAAAATAATAATGACCATGAACCTAGAGAAAATAGAGAATGTATCCAAATATTAACTCACCACTAAGTTCATGAATTCTAATTAATCTCCATTCATGAACAAGATAAGATTCATGAATAAGACAAAAGAAGATTCATGAACAAAATATAAATAAATAAACAAAATATATTAAAATGATCCAACAATTTATTCAAATAACATTGGAGAGAAATTTCTCTCCAACTTAACCAAACAAACAAGATAGAGAGAAAACCCAATTTTTTCTTCTCTTTTCTTTTCTTAAAAGATCATTCCTTTTCTTTTTATCTCCTAGATTTCCAAACCTAGTATAAAAATACAGTCTGACCTAAAGTGTGTAAATCTTCCTCATAGGAAACAAGTACTCAAACCACAATGTTCAATTTCCCTCGCTCAACAATCAAACAAGGCATTGTAAAGAAAAATAGCGCAAACAAGGCATTACATAGCACTGTTGGACCATTTTAATATCTTTTGTTTATTTATATATATATTTTGTTCATAAATCTTCTTTTGTCTTGTTCATGAATCTCATTTTGTTCATTAATGGAGATTCATTGTTTTGGTGACCTTTTGTCTTGTTCATGAATGGACTTGGTGGTGAGTTAATTTTTTAGAGACTCTCTCTTTTCTCTAGGTTCGTGGTCATTATTATTTTTTGGTGTATTTTGTAAAGTCCTAGTGGCCTATAAATAGTTCCTCTCATCTACTCTTTTCTACACCAACACACTAACTATTTTCTATACTTGAGAGATCACTAGCCAAAGAAGGGTGTTTTTCTTCGTGGAGCTTTAGGTTCACCATCTTGTGCAGAGTTGGGCCGAACCATACGACAAGTGGTCGGGCTATTGTATCCTAGAGGGGACAAGTCATAGTTTTGTGACTGTTGCATCGGTATTTGGATTCTTCTTACCGCAGTGGGCTTGATCTCCTTAAAGAAAACGAGATATCTGTGCCTCAGTCTGGTCTATTTGTATCTCATTTTCTTTACATTATTTATCAATAAAATATAATTTTTTTGGTATTTTCACCAATAATTTTAAAGAGATCAACCATGGAACAAGCACCAGAAAAAACCAATAATGGAATTGGAGATCTCAACAAGCTTTTCAAGTTCAAGGGAGTTCATTTTAAGAGGTGGAAAGGAAAAGTTCTTTTTTACCTCAGTCTTTTGAAAGTTGCATATGTTCTTACTGAAAAAAACCCAAACAAAATCCTAACCGAGGAGATAAATGATGAAAACTACGAGGCACATGAAGCAAAAATGGCTTCCTACAATACAGATGAGTATAAATGTCATTTTTATCTCTTAAATTTCCTTATTGATTTATTTTATGATTATTACTATGACACTATTTACACTTTGTCTTCTATTAATTTTTAGCATGCTCGCTTGTGTCATATTAACAGTAAATATGTGGGAATCATGAGTAGTTTAGAATTAATTCCTAAAGTGACAAAAAAATTTGAGAAATGTGAAGTTTGCAGTAAAGCAAAAATTACCAAGAGGCCTCATAAAAGTGTTGAAAAACATACCGAATTGCTAGAATTATTTCATACTGATTTGTGTGAGTTTGAAGGAATTTTAACTCAAGGTGGTAACCGATATTTTATCACTTTTATTGATAATTTTTCAAAATATATAAACGTATATTTATTAAAAAATAAAAGTAATGCTTTTGAGAAATTTAAAGAATTCTTTCTTGAAATGGAAAATCAATTCAGTAAAAAGATTAAAAGACTTAGAAGTAATAGAGGCCGGGAGTATGAATTTCTTGGATTCAACTCTTTTGTTCAGTCATTGAGAATTATTCATGAGACTACTCCACCATATTCACCTTCATCTAATGGCGTAGCTAAAAGAAAAAAATAGAACGTTAATTGACTTGACGAATTCTATACTTATTAATTCAGGCACTCCTTCAAATCTTTAGGGTGAGGCTATTTTGACAGCTTGCTATGTGATAAATAGAGTGCCATACAAAAAAACTAAAAGTGTACCTTATGAGTTGTGACGGGGCATAAACCAAATCTAGATTATTTGAGAGTTTAGGATTGTTTAGCTTTTGTGAGGCTTACAAATCCTAAACGACCTAAATTGGGTGAACGAGCTACCACCTGTGCTTTTCTTGGGTATGCGTTGCATAGTACAGCTTATAGATTTTTTGATATGGAAAATAATATTATTTTTGAATCAGGTGATGCTATTTTTCATGAAAATAAATTTCTTTTCAAATCTAGAAATAGTGGGGATCAAATAATTTTTGAAAATATTTTATCCATGCCTAGCTCTTCTATTTCATCTCAAGTTTTTCAAAAATAAGAAAATTCTCAAATTCAACCAAGGAGGAGTAAACGAGCTAGAGTTGAAAAAGATTTTGGCTCTGACTATTATCTATACAATGTGGAAGAAATTCCTTTTACGGTGCAAGAAGCTTTATCATCACCTGATGTTATTTTCTGGAGAAAGGCTGTAAATGATGAGATAGATTCACTACTTTCAAATAAAACATGGAAGCTAGTAGATTTACCTCCAGGTTGTAAAACTATTAGGTGTAAATGGGTCCTTCGTAAAAAACTTAAACTGGATGGAACTATAGATAAATATACATCGAGGCTTGTCGCAAAAAGTTTTAAGCAACAAGTTGATCTTAATTTCTTTGATACTTTTTCTTTAGTTACTAGAGTTATATCCATTAGACTGTTGATAGCAGTGGCTGCAATTCATGATTTAAAAATTCATCAAATGGATGTAAAAACAACGTTTTTAAATAGAGATCTAGATGAGGAGATTTACATGGATCAACCCGAAGGCTTTGTGGAGCCTGGCCAAGAAAGTAAGGTGTGTAAGCTAACTAAATCCCTTTATGGTTTAAAACAAGCTCCTAAACAGTGGCATGAGAATTTCGATTCCTGCCTGCTTGAGAATGACTATAAGACTAATGAATATGATAAGTGCATATATTATAAAACTTGTGAGAATGCACATGTGATTATTAGCCTATATGTGGATGATCTACTTATCTTTGGCTCTAATTTGCATATTATAAATGAGACTAAAAATATGTTTAGTAGCCACTTTGATATGAATGATCTTGGCGAAACCAATTTTATTTTGGGAATTAAAATTACCAAGACTAAGGATGGCATTTTTCTTGATCAGTCACATTATGTTGAGAAAATTTTAAAGAAATATAACTTTCTAGACTGTAAACATGTTGCTACTCCTTTTGATGCAAGCATACATTTATCTGTTGTAACAAATGAAAAAGAAGTGATTAATCAAAAGGAATATGCTAGCATGATTGGTAGTTTGAGATATGCTACTGACTGTACTAGACCTGACATTGCATATGTTGTTGGAGTACTTAGCAGGTTTACTAGTAAGCCAAGTCGACATCATTGGCTAGCCATGGGAAGAATTGTGAGATATTTATCTGGTACCAAACATTATGGTTTGTTTTATAACAAGTATCCTGTGGTACTTGAGGGAGATGGTGATGCTGATTGGAACACTTTGTTAGGTGATTCTCTCTCTACCTCGAGTTTTATTTTTACCTTGGGTGGCGGTGCTATATGTTGAAAGTCTAAAAAATAGACTATAATTGCTAATTCTACAATGGAAGCTGAGCTTACAGCGTTAGTTTCAGCATGTGAGAAAGCAAATTGGTTGAGAGATTTGTTACATGAAATCCCTTTTTGGGAAAATCCAATTCCTCCTGTGTTAATTCGTTGTAACAGCACTGCTGCTTTTGGTAGAATGAACAACCATTTTTATAATGGTAAATCCAGACTTATTCGAAGGAAACACAGTAATGTGAGATCCTATTTGAGTAATGGCATCATAGCTGTGAATTATGTAAAATCTTGTGATAATCTTGCGGATCCGTTAACCAAGACCTTGGCAAGAAATAGGGTTTGGAATATATCGAGGGGGATAGGTTTGAAACCTATAAAATCATAAACCATGTATGAGGATACCCAACCTGGGGACCAGAGATCCTGTAACTAGGTTCAATGGGAAAAACGAATCATATGGTGGTTTTAAAAAATGCACTTCTTAATATTTTGTTTTCCATCCCTATGATGTAAGTGCATTTGTCCTGTAATGTTAGAGGGTTGAGTTTTTATATTCTTAATTAAATTCTATAGCTCTTGTTAAGTGGGGTGTGTAAATTACAGGAACATCCTTGATAGATTTCACCTATGTGAGCATGAAAGTGGGGTCGCTTTCTATGAGAACAAAGTTTATTCTCAAATATGCTCATGAAAACTGGGATAGGCACAAGGCCGTAATGTGCTGGCTATTAAAAGCTCATGTCAACACCTGGATTATTATGTGTGAGCAGTAATACTTTATTCCCCTTAAGAAGTCATAGTTTAAGTCTGAGACCACTGCTGACTTTGGAGTAAAGGTTGTTGTTTCACTAATTAAGGTTCAATGCAGAACACACCTTCATGATGCATACTAGTCTATCTTTGTTTGGTAATCTCTCTTGTCCTTGTTGATCTTAAAATGAGTGGGGGATTGTTGGACCATTTTAATATCTTTTATTTATTTATATATATATATATATATTTTGTTCATGAATCTTCTTTTGTCTTGTTCATGAATCTCATCTTGTTCATGAATGGAGATTCATTGTTTTGGTGACCTTTTGTCTTGTTCATGAATGGAGATTAATTTTGTTCATGGACTTGGTGGTGAGTTAATTTTTTAGAGACTCTTTTCTTAGGTTCATGATCATTATTATTTTTTGGTGTATTTTGTAAAGTCCTAGTGGCCTATAAATAGTTCATCTCATCTACTCTTTTCTATACACCAACTATTTTCTATACTTGAGAGATTACTAGTCAAACAAGGGTGTTTTTTTTTTTTTTTTTTTTTATGGAGTTTTGGGTTCATCATCTTGTGCAGAGTTGGGTTGAACCATACGATAAGTAGTCGGGCTATTGTATCCTGGAGGGGACAAGTCATAATTTTGTGACTGCTGCATTGGTATTTGGGTTCTTCCTACCGCAATGGGCTTGATCTCCTTAAAGAAAACGAGATATCCGTGCCTCAGCATGATTTATTTGTATCTCATTTCTTTGCATTATTTATCAATAAAATATAATTTTTTCTGGTATTTTCACCAACAAGCACAAACAACCACAGGGCTTGCAGAGAAAGTTGAAAACCTTAACCAATGCAAAGTAGGAGAGAAAACAATATATATATATATATATATATATGTAGATATAGCATACCTCGACATGTGCAAACAATCTTCAACTAAGAGGAGCACAAAAAACCCTGGAAATTTTGTTCTTAAAGAGAGTTCGGCAGTGTTTGGTGGAGTTTTCTAAATATGATTTGAGAATAGAAAGGTATTTTGAGTTTGTGATTTTTTGAATTATGATTTGAGTATAGAAAATTTGTTTAGTTAAGTTTTGAATTGAGTTTGAAATAAATGATGTGACCTATGATATTTAATTCAATAATTTACCACTCATAACTAAACACATAATCCAAAATCCTATTCAAAACTCATAAAAAAATTCTGAAAATATTTTTTATTTAAAATATAAATATAACAGGTGCCAAAAAATAAAAAATCGAACATTGTTCTGATTAACTAGCCGAACGTCCAGGTTAGCCAAATTTTTTCACCTAAAAAGAAGTTTTCAAAAGTGAGTGTAAAATTATAATTTAAAAACTCAAAACAAATACCATACTCAAAAATAAGGGTGGAAATGTGTTTGGAGAGCTTCTCCAAACACAGTCGTCTTCGTCTTTGTCGCAAAAGAATTCTCCGAGGGAAGAAGAGTGTGAAAACGATGATGATACGCGAAGCGATAAGGTGAAAATATTTTTGGAGCTTATATAGATTGAAGATTGAATCACAAAATGAACGATCGGCCCAATTTGGTTGTTATATGTGTAGCAAATTAGGCCCATGGGTTAGATGCAAATTATCGACTTTTGATTAGTGTGAGTTTATATATATTAAATTTTGTTTGGTATACGTTATTTTCTTAATCATGCGCTTAGTTTATTTGTATATATTAAAAGGGTTATTCTAGAAACTTTAATAAAAAAAATTTGTCACAAAGCACAAATTTAGTGGGACTCACTCCACTTTTAAATTTTCTTTCTTTGGTGAGACTTTTTCATATTAAAAATAATTAATGTTTTGAACATGTTTACGTTTGAGAATTATTTGTAATATTTGTAGAAGAAAAAAGTCATGAACTATTGAAATATATGGGATAAATTTGGATTTTGTTTGTTAGTTTGATACAAATCTTTTGATAAATTCAAAAGAATTTAAAAAACAGAAATGATAGAGATTTCTTTTTTCCTTGACCCCCATAACCCCACAGACACGTGTCAATGAGTGATAAGAGGAAAAAAAAAATAAAAAACAAAAAGTTGATCAATTTCGATACATTGGAGATAGTGGGAGTCAAAGAAAAAGGGTCTCAACCCTTTTCCTTTAAAAAATTGAAACCATAATGTTAGCAGATATTTTAATATTATAATGTGTTATAGATTATATTGTGGGATTGGGCTCCAAATAACTTGTTCTCCTAGTTAATCCTTTCTTTTCCTCTAAAAAAACTTGCCCACCAAGTCTCCAAGTCAAGTCATTATTCTTATCCACTAAGCCTCCAAGGAAATTTTCCACCAATTTCCTCTCCTATACTTTTCCTCTCCTATACTTTTCCTCCAAGTTAACCCTTTTCTTGGTGACCAAGCTTTCCTCTCCTATAAATTGAGCCTTTCATCTTTCTTATTGGTAGCTCAAGTTTCTTATTTGTGAGATTATCAGGCAAATAAAAAAGGGTGTATATGATAAAGCTTTGGGTTCAACCAATTGTGCAGTATTGGTTAACCATACGACTTAGTCGGGCTGTTGTATCCTGGGGGGGACAAGTCAATGTTTTTTCTGCTGCACCGATGTGAGGCTTTGCCTAACCGTAGAAGGCTTGAATCTCCTTAAAGAGAGCGAATTTCCCGCGCCTCAGTCCTTTCAATAATTATTGTAATATTTTTTATTTGTATTTTCCGGTGTTTTATTTGTAATTATCACCAACAATTTTAAGGAGATTCAACAGTAAAATTCATGAAGCCAGTATTAGAGAAGCCCAACGAGAATACTGGTGATCTCAACAAGCCCTTCCAATTCAAGAGAGCCCATTTCAAGAGATGGAAAGGCAAGGTGCTTTTCTACCTCAGTCTCCTTAAGGTGGCCTATATCCTGACCGAGAAAAATCTGAACAAAGTCCTCACTGAAGAGATGACCGACGAGAAGTATGCCACTTATTTTGAAAAAATCGAGAAATACAACACAAAAGAGTATAAATGTCGGTATTATCTTTTGAATTATTTTTCAGATCAATTTTATGATTATTATGATACTACTTACACCACTGCCAAGAAAATTTGGAAAGCCTTGCAGAATAAATATAACACTGAAGAGGCAAGCGCTAAAAAATATGCTGCAAGCCATTTTTTCCGCTATCACATGATAGATGGAAAATCAGTGGTGGAGCAAGTTCAAGATTGTCAGATGCTAGTAGCTGAAGTTAGATCCGAAGGCATCAAAATTGGAGATAATCTTGTTGTAGCAGGTATTATTGACAAACTAGCATCATCTTGGAGGGAGTTCCAAAAGTCAATGCGTCACAAGCAAAAAGAGACGTCCTTGGAGACTCTAATCACACGGATTCGGGTGGAGGAGGAAGCACGAGGACAAGATACGCTTATGACATAAGAGCATTCCACTGCAAAGGTAAATTTAACTTCTGGAAATACTTTACCTAAAGGTCGATTTCATAAAAATAGTCACTTGAAGCCAGTTAAGAAAATCTGGAAAAATATTGAAATGCCAAAAAATAAAAATTACCCAAGGCAAAAGAAATGGAACCAAGAACCCCCTTCACAAGATCTAACAAATGTGACATGTTTTGTGTGTGGCAAAAGTAGGCATATTGCTCGAACTGGCAAATTTCGGAAACAACAGTCTCGACCACAGGCTAATGTTACCGAGGAACCATTTGTGGCTATGATTATAAATATTTTTATGGTTCAATCTGTGGAAGGGTGGTGGGCAGACTCTGGTGCTAATAGGCATGTCTGCTATGATAAAGATTGGTTTAAAGATTTCACTCATTTTAATGAGGAGATGACTGTTATGCTTGGTGATTCCAGTTTAACCAAGGTGCTTGGGTGTGGGGATGTTGAGCTAAAATTTACCTCTGAACGTATGCTTGTTTTAAAAGATGTGTTGTACATACCGTCCATGAGGAAAAATTTGATGTCAAGTTATTTACTCAACAAAGCTGGTTTCAAGCAGACTATTGAATCTGACCAATATGTAATCTCTAAAAAATGCATATTTGTGGGGAAAGGGTATGCCTGTGATGGAATGTTTAAATTAAATGTTGAGAATAAGAAAGCACATGTTTCTGTTTACATGCTGTCTTCTATGAATTTTTGGCATGCTCGTTTGTGTCATATTAATAGCCGATATGTGGGAGTCATGAGTAATTTAGGATTAATTCTCAGACTAACAAATAAGTTTGAGAAATGTGAAGTTTGCAGTCAAGCAAAAATAACTAAAAGGCCTCATAAAAGTGTGGTGAGAATACTAAATTGTTAGAATTAATTCACATTGATTTATGTGAATTTGAAGGAATTTTAACACATGGTGGAAATAGATATTTTATCACTTTTATTGATGATTTTTCAAAATACACTTATGTATACTTGTTGAAAAATAAAAGTGATACTTTTAAAAATTTAAAGAATTCCTTCTTAAAGTTGAAAATCAATTCAATAAAAAGATTAAAAGATATAGAAGTGATAGAGGCCGGGAGTATGAATCATTTGGATTCAACTCGTTTGCTCAGTCTTTGGGAATAATCCATGAAACTACTCTACTATATTCACCTACATCTAATGGTGTAGCAGAAAGGAAAAATAGAACTTTAACGAATTTAACAAATGCTGTGCTAATTGAAGTAGGTGCTCCTTCAAATTTGTGAGGAGAAGCAATTTTAACTGCATGTTATGTTATGAATAAAGTGCCACATAAAAAAACAAAAGTTACACTTTCTGAGTTGTGAAAAGGGCATAAGCCAAATTTGAGATATTTGAGGGTTTGGGGTTGTCTAGCTTTCGTTAGACTCGTGGACCCTAAAAAACCTAAATTAGGTGTGAAAGCTGCCACTTGTACTTTTCTTGGATATGTAACAAATAGTATAGCCTATAAATTTTTTAATATTGAAAACAAAATAATTTTTGAATAAGGTGATGCAATTTTTCATGAAGAAAAATTTCATTTTAAATTTAAAAATGGTGGGGGTCAAAATTATCAAGAAAATATTTTATCTGAAACCGATCCCTTTACTCCTCTTTTACAAAACCAAGATACTATAGTTTTTGAACCTAGAATGAGTAAAAGAGCCAGATTAGAAAAAGATTTTGGCTCTGATTATCATGTTTTTAATGTGGAGGAAACTCCATTAACTTTACAAGAAGCTTTGGCATCTCCTGACTTATTTTTTGGAACGAGGCTGTAAATGATGAGATGGAATTATTATTATCCAATAAAACTTGGGTATTAGTAGATTTACCACCAGGTTGTAAAACTATTGGCTGTAAATGGGTTTTGAGGAAAAAACTTAAACCGGATGGAACTATTGATAAATATAAAGCCATGCTTGTTGCTAAAGGTTTTAAACAACAAGCAAATCTTGACTTTTTTGATAAATTTTCTCTGATTACTAGAGTTACATCCATTAGATTATTAATTGCAGTGGCTGTAATTCATGATCTAAAAATTCATTAAATGGATGTTAAAACAGCCTTTTTAAATGGAGACCTGGGTAAAGAAATCTATATGGATCAACCTGAGGGTTTTGTGGAACTCGGTCAAGAAAGCAAAGTGTGCAATCTAGTTAAATCTCTATATGGCTTAAAACAGGCCCCTAAACAGTGGCATAAGAAATTTGATTCCTGCATGATTGAAAATGGCTACAAAACGAATAAATGTGATAAATGAATCTACTATAAATCTGAAGAAAATTCACATGTCATTATTAGCCTCTATGTGAATGATTTACTTATATTTGGCTCTAATGTGCATATCATCGTGGAAACTAAAAATATGCTTAGTAGCCATTTTGATATGAAAGATCTTAGTGAGGCTAATTATATTTTGGGAATGAAAATTACCAAAACCTGTGATGGTATATTTCTTGATTAGTCGCATTATATTGAGAAAATTTTGAGAAAATATAATTTTTATAAGTGCAAGCATGTTCTTACTCCTTTTGATCCTCATGTGCGTTTATTTCCTATTGAAAATGATGAGGATGTAATTAATCAAAAGGAATATGCTAGTATGATTGGTAGCTTGCGTTATCCGACTGACTGTAATAGACCTAACATTGCCTATGCAGTTGGAGTACTTAGCAGATTTACTAGCAAGTCTGGCAGTGATCACTAGCTAGCCATTGAGCGTATTATGAAATATTTATCTAGTACCATAAAATATGGCTTGTTTTATAATAAGTATCCTGCAGTACTTGAAGATTACAGTGATGCCGATTGGAATACCTTGTCAGGTAATTCATTATCAACCACTAGTTACTTATTTACATTGGGAGGTAGTGCTATAAGCTGAAAATCGAAAAAACAAACCATTATTACTAATTCAACAATGGAGGTTGAGCTTATTGCTTTAGTTACAGCCAGTGAAGAAGCAAATTGGTTAAGAGATTTCTTAAATGAAATCTCTTATTGGGAAAAACCGATTCCACCTATATTGATTCATTGTGATAGCACCGCAGCAATTGGTTGAGTTAATAACCGTTATTATAACGGAAATCCAGACCTATCAGAAGAAAACACAGTACTGTGAGATCTTATATGAATAATGGCATCATAAATGTGGATTATATTAAATCTAGTAATAATCTTGCAGATCTATTAACTAAGGCCTTAGCAAGAGACAGAGTCTGGAATACATCGAGGGGGATGGGGTTGAAGCCCATTGAATATAGCAGGTGCCATGTATGAGGATACTCAACCCAAGGACCAGAGATCCTGTAACTGGGTTTAATGAGAAAAACGATCATATGACGGCTGTGAGAAATGTACTAAATTACTTTTTACCCATCCCTATGATATAAGTGCATTTATCTTGTAACGTTGTAGAGGTTGAGTTATTAAAAAAACTCTTAATGAATTTCTGTAACTCTTATTGAGTGGGGTGTCATAGTTACAGGAGCACCCTTGACAGAATTCACTTATGTAAGTGTGGTAGTGGGGCTGCTACCTATGAGATTTTGACTAATTCTCAAACACACTCATGAATCCTGGGATCGCACAAGGCCGTGATGTGCTGGCTCTTAAAGCTTATTATGTGTGTGCAATAATTATTTATTTCCCTTAAGCAGTCATAGTTCAATGCTGAGCATACTATTGGCTCTGGAGTAGATATTATTGTTTCACTAGTGGAGGTTCAATGCAGAACACACCTATCATGATGCATAATATCCTTCTTTGCCTAATAATCTCAGATTTGCTACCTATAATATTAAAATAGGTGGGGGAATGTTAGCAGATGTTATAATATTATAATGTGTTATAGATTATATTGTGTTGTGCTTCAAATAACTTGTTCTCCCAGTTAATCCTTTCTTTTTCTTCAAGAAAACTTGCCCACCAAGTCTCCAAGTCAAGTCTTTATTCTTATCCACCAAGCCTCCAAGGAAATTTCCCACCAAGTTTCCTCACTTCCAAGGAAATTTCCCACAAATTTCCTCTCCTATACTTTTCCTCCAAGTTAACCCCTTTCTTGGTGACCAAGCTTTCCTCTCCTATAAATTGAGCCTTTCACCTCTCTTGTTGGTAGCTTAAGTTTCTAATTTGTGAGATTATCAGGCAAATAAAAAAGGGTGAATGTGATAAAGTTTTAGGTTCAACCAATTGTGCGGTATTGGTTAACCACACGACTTAGTCGGGCTATTATATCTTGGGGGGACAAGTCAAGGTTTTTTCTGCTGCACCAGTGTGAGGTTTTGCCTAACCGCAGATGGCTTGAATCTCCTTAAAAAGAGTGAATTTCCCGCGCCTCAGCCCTTTCAATAATTATTGTAATTTTTTTTATTTATAATTATCACCAACACATAATATTCTATAAACTGAGTGGATGGCCCTAGCGTACTCCAAACCATAGTCTAAGTCCGTGATTACAATCGTCACATTTTATTAGAAAGTTAAATGTTCCAACATTTTTTATTTTTTATTTTATTTTATTTTATTTAGGAAGAACACAGCATAAACATATAAAAACAAAAGTTATACAACGTACATGGTTAGTCAGTAACCTGGCATTACCGAGTAGCAGCTTTTGCCACCAGATGCGCTGCATTAACAAAGCTCCTCCTCGGAGCCTTGATAATCCTGAAATAATCAAAAGAACTAGACATACATCTAATATCATCAACATTTCTTTTTATTTGTGAATTTTGATGTATAAGACCATCTCCAACCCTGAACTAAATCTGGCTTCAAATTTAAAATTTGGTGAAAAAAATACTTTTTCATGCTCTAACGGTTTCACCGAATTGATATTAAATTGAGATTTCACCAAACGTTTCACCAAAATCAGGACAGGCTCCGCATTTCATCAAAACACTGTGCATGACCGTTGAGAGAGACCAACCAAAATGTTCAAACAGTTCCAAAAAAAAGGTCAAACAGTTGAAAAAAAAAAAAAAAATTTTTTTTTTTGCCTTACCGATGTACCAGCCGGTCGACCACTAAAAGGTTCAAAAAGTTCAAAAAAAAAAAAAAAAATTTTTGGCTTAACTGGTTGACCAACGGTTATCCCGGCACAGATTTGATGAAAATCAACCGTTGGAGCACTCGGTATTAGATTGAGGAAAAAGTCATTTTTTTACTCAGATTTGATGAAAACTTTGGTCCAGGGTTGGAGATACAATTAGATTAATCCCCAGATATATCAATTTGCATAAATGTCAGAAGTATATGGTTTGAGTACTTAAAAAAAATAATTAAAGATTAACCTTCAACAAATAAAAATATTTCACTTTTATTATAAGTGTGATAAAAAAATTAGATTAATATTTTAATCACACTAAATTTGATTAAGTGTAAAAATATTTATTTTTTATATTATTTTCAATTAAGTGTGATTATATATGTTTTTTAATTACACCTTATAATTAACATAGGATTATATTTATTTTTCTTGTGACTTTTTAAATAAGTGTCATTATATATATATATATATATTTTTTAAATCACACAATTTAATTAACAGCTCAGATCATTTCAAATAAAAAATTAACAAATGAGATGGTTTGGTAAAATTATGAGTGGACAAAAATCACAACTCCTCTTTCTAGCCTCACACCTTTTAAATTTCAAAATCATACAGTTGGCTTTTTAATTTTTTTAATTATTTTAGTATGAAGTTAAAAAACTTAATTTGAGTAGAATTTTTTTTTGTATTAAAAAACCTTTTTTCTGGGGTTGGGGGCTCAAAACCCACTTGCTCGCGGAGGCTCTATCTATCTCTCCACCTTCCTCACAAACCCTCACTCTCTTCATATCTCCACCATGAGTTTGTGAGCAGCGACCACTTCATCTCCCTCCTCACCACTACCGTCGCAACATAGCAGTAAGGCTTCGGCGATTGAGACTTCAGATCGAGGTCGACGATGAAGTGATGATGGGCCGAGAACGGATTGAGGCCACAAATCCGGTGGGTATCCCTCATCACAAACCCTATCTCTCTCGCTCTTATTCTCTCTCTACCTTTGTGTAAACAATTTTCAATAATTATTTACAAATCTAAAACGAAAAAAATATGTATTTTTATTGCGTTGTCTATATTATTGAACTGAAATAAGTGGATTGTAGATTAATTTCCATGTTAATTTTTATATTTTGTGTTGATTTCTTCTATTGTTTTTGGTATTGATTATTTGTTACTCTAGTTTTTTTGGATGTCTTTGTGTTGATTTCTTTAATTGCTGCCATGTATACCCTAATGTTGAGGTCACCATCCATCGACCTCAATGTTCTCTGGCGATGGCGTCGTAAATTCCTTATGATCTGACATGGACTCCATTCCTATCGTCTCAATCTACCCCAACTCACTACTATGGCTCAATGGGTCACCATTAGGAATAACTTCACTAGGCCCCAATTGAATGAACCCAATTTCATGGTTACTGTCCATGACCTCCATGGATTTTGGCAAGGGTAGAGGTGGCAAATCCCAAATAAAAAAGTGTAATATGTTAAAGGCTGTTTGAGATCATAATTGGCATATGTTCTCATTTTGGAACCATTTGGAGTATTTTGGAAGTTATTCTCATATTGCAATATCTTTAGTAATCTATTTACACTCGGTTAATTGATTGCATATGCCCATAATAACTAGGGCATGATTATGGACCTAATTTATAAGAATATTTCAATTTGGAAAGAGATACTTCAACCCACTAATTTGGATATTTTCTATTTCGTCGATATTCATTTCAAAACTACAGCCTAGCTGCATATATGACAGAGGAGGAGGTTCATAAGGGAATCATATTTCCTTCAACATTGAGGTACAAATCTTAGAATTTCTTAGTAGTTTGCATAGCTTGGTTGAAATGCTTTGTAGTTGTGTCTTGATCGTTTTTATAAATTCAGAATACGTAATATAACAAAGGAGGTAGCTGCTGCTGTGATCAAGGAAGCTACAGAAGAGGATCTGGCAGAGGGATACCGTGAAATTGATGCCCGAGAACTCTGGAAACTTACTCAGGTCTTTTAATTTATTTAATTCTTAGTGCAATAACTCAGTTCAAATTTTTGTTCTTTTGCATTTTGGTGGTATTCTATATGGTGATATACATGCAGTGGAGTCCTGATTAGTTGGGCCAAATTAGAGAAAGGCAAAGTGGAGTGTGAGAGCTGGGATAAAGAACAGTAGGGAAGCCAGAAGGCCATCCACCGATCCATAGGCTAAGAAACACTAACACGGATAAATCACAAGACATGGACACACTGACGCACAAAAAATTTAAAAATATAGGACGCAACACGCGAGGGTCACGCACAAAATATATAAATTTATATATTTATTATGTCATATATTTGAATATTTTCATTCAAATATAATGAAATAATGCAATTATACAATAGAACACTGATTAAAATCCATTATTTAGTTCCTTCAACTCAAGATGAAGGTGATGATGAGAACACGCACCCTCATATTCAAAGCTATTAAATTACTCACTTTTAATAGTGTTTTTTTGATTGAAACGTCCAACTCCTATTAATTATATTCTCTCTTATATCATTTATATTCTCAAACATTTAACTGAAAAACTGATGTGCATAACTAACTCCGTTGAGAGGAAAACAGTGGGAAGCACATGTAATATGCTATTATGGAGATTAATGACTTGCAAGTCACAAATGCATTGGAGTTCAAAATTAACTTGTCTTTTTAGGTTTAATTACTAACAAATATCCAATCTAATCATGCATTAACATTGATTTGTAGCTTAGAACAACAAAGAACAATACATGTATATATAATATCTCCTACCTTGAATTATTATCTAACCTTCTTTGGATGTCGGCAAGCTTTACAATTAAGCTATCTGGTGCCACTTTGTTTTTCGTGGTTTTTATGTTCTTGGTTTAAGGATTTCTGTTTCCATTTGAGGAATGTTGTCTATGACCCTTTTTTTTTCACTATTTTATATCATCTCTTATACGAATACTAATGATTTGTTGTTTTGTTTAGTGATAAATGTTAAAAAATTAATACAATCAAATAATATCTTATCATGTAATCTGGTTATATAAAATAGTTTTTTTTTAAAAAAAAAAAAGAAAGAAAAAGCAATACATAATACTTCCCTTTCCATTTGACATGTTGCTATTTTTTTCACCGTTTTATATCATCTCTTACATGGTAGAAATTATCACATAATAAATATTCATGATTGGTTCCTCTATTTGAAGATAATTATTAAGTAATTAATTACAAAAATTATCACGTAAAGCAAGTTATATATATCAATCAATCCTCCTGTTTACATTTAGGTGGGGTTTGACAATTACTTTTTTAGAATTAAAAAAAACTGATATATTTGGTAATTATTGAAATAGTAATTTTTCTATTTTCAAACTTTTTTTTTGTTTGTGAGAAATGATCGTATTATGCTTATTGTATTGCGGAGCTCTTGTGGGGATGCATAGTGAGATTTCTAAAAGTATTAAGGGTAAAATTATCTTTTTACAGATTTGCTAAAAAAACTATTTCGTATGCAATAGCATAAGAATCATAGTTACAATTAAGTAGAGCTTTCGGCACCAACAAGAAATCAAAGGGTTTGTGGAATTGTCTTCTTTTCACTTCTATAGGTTATTGGGTTAGAGCACAATGCAAGGGTTTCTTAGGACATATTTAAGGACATTGATTCTTTATCAGATAGTGTCTAAGAAGCATGGACACAAGGAAGATTAGCCCGTGAAAATGGGTTCCTCAACCTTTAAATAGTGTACCTGAGGGAGTAGTGGACAAAATGGATTGAACTCACGCCTAATAGAAACATGGTTCATGCTTCCATCCTTTCAGCCTAGTTTATGTGGCCTAGAGAATTGCGCTGTGTTCTGGTATTGAACAGAATCCTAGGTGGTCAAAAATCTGGAATGATATGATTAACACTGTGGTGCATAAGCCTGAGTTGGTAACCTTCTATCAGAACAATTCTAATCTCGATTATTCTAACCTTAAGGCATTAGTGTATCAAGATAAAATGATGCATTACTGTTTCAAGTTCAAGTTTTATTTTGTTATTTTAAGTTTCTAATATTATTAATTCTCGCGTTGAAACTGTCTAGGTCCCTTATGATATCTCATCTAATGATAAACAATCAGAAAAAGAGGTATATCTCTACTTTTTTTTTTTTTCTACTTTGTTATTTTTCGGAAAACTTCTTTCATAGTTTTCCAAAAGTCCCTGCCCCAAAATTTGTACATGTTAAAGATACAAGTCAATATGCTTTTGATATTATATCTGAGAAGCTTATTCTAGAAAGAAGATGAAACATCATTTGAAATTGAAGACAATGTTTGCCAAACTTAGCTTAAGAATCCAGTCACTTTTGTCTGTGGGCCACTTGGATGGTTTGTGGCTCATTTTGTGTTTGCCAAACTCACTCGTTACCTATGAAGCACGGGTACTCCAAAAATAGTGCCGTACGAGTACCGGATACTTACCGGGTGCGGGTACGTGTACCGGTACGGCAAAAGAGGGTCCGGTACGTTTGGTTCATTCGGGTACGGCATGGGTACGCCACGGGTACGGCGTGGGTACGCCATGGGTACGCCAGGGCCAATTTTTTTATTTTTTATTTTTTATTTTTTATTTTTTTTTGGTGCCCTTGCAGATCAGTAATTTTGATGTTTCTCTGTTGTCCTGTCTGTCTGTATAAATTATATAAGCATATCAACAAATGATTTTGATGTTTTTAAAAAGCAATTTGAACCAAAAAAAATAACAAGGCCTATAAAGGGTAGTTCTGTGTATGACTATGCATTATGCTTTTGCTTTAGATCCTCCTAGAATTTCTTTATAAAATCTTTAATCATAATAAACTTTTAAAGTTTATGCACAAAACATTAAAAATTAATACTGTATTAGTTGATTAGTAGTGGTTGGGAATGATGCAATTTTATGTATTATGCAAATTGCAATTGACAACCTGCCCCAATTGAGAGTTTTTTTTCCTTTATGCTGTGTTTGGTTGAGTGATTTGAGGAGGGATTTGGAAAGGGAAATGGAAAATGTAGGTGAAATGTGAAAAAAATATACCTACATTTCACATAGTTTCACATACTTTTTTCCCTTTCCCTTTCCAAATCCCTCCTCAAATCCCCCAACCAAACACAGCATTACTGTTGGCAATTAACTTTAAATCTTTCTTTGGTCTCCTGTTATTTCTTTGGTCTCACCCTATAAAAATAGCAAATTGATGAGCAAAAAGAAAGATTTTAAAAATAAATTATGATCACAAATTCACAGTACATAACATGTCAAAGTGAGAGATTTCACAAATATTATTTTTAACGCTTAATGGTTTTAAATTATAAGAAAATGAATAGTTCTTTTTTTAATTTTGATATTTAATTTTAATTTGTAGGTTAGATCCTTTAATTATAATTATATTTTTAAAAAAATAAAAAAATATCGGCGTACCGTAGCCGTACTCGTATCGTACTTTTTTTGAGTTTTGCCGAATCGACGTACCCGCACTCGTACCCGTACCGTACTCGTACCCGCACCTGTGCTTCCTTGCTCGTTGCCAGTCGTGATGGCCGGTTTTGAGTCTCACTACTACACATTCAACTTCCCTTTATGCCAATTGTTTTTTAAAAAAAGTTGTCACTGCCCAAGTTGCTTGCCACTGGGAAAAAAGAATTCAAAACAAAAATAAAATATTTGATTTCTTAAATATTGTATTTTCTTTCTTCTATATAAATTGAAGTTCAGTAATTCTTTTTTATGATCTTTTTCTGCTAGACCTTCATTACTATATATGCGTGTCACATATCCTCTATGTAGTGCACCAGGTTTTGATGATTTAGCGGTATGTTAGATTCTTGTTATATTAATGGTATGCGTATAATTTATTTAGTTTTGACCGTTGGGTAGTTTTCAATCGAACATGGGCCTTTTGGAGTTAATCCTTTAGCTTTAGGCTGAATAACACTAGGAAGCTCGACGAAGAGATAGAGAATCTTTCTCGTGAGTATATTTTAAATTCAAGTGTGCACGTGTATATATATATATATATGACTCATTTACTTCCCTTAAATTTCTTGTACATTTTCTGAATGAATTTTACAATTCATTTAAACTTCTTTCCACATGGAGATGATATATGTGTTGATACACCTATTAACTCTCTTTGGTAATGCAAGTCATGTGGCCTTGTTTATTTAGAATTTTTTTTAGCACTGCATATACATTTTGTATAGAATAATGTACACAACTTCAACCTTGCTTAGGTGTCACACCACTAGAAATTTCAGCATAATCTTGTTTTAGGTGATGACTGGATAATAAATTTTATTAATTTTTAATATTTAAGAAGCAGGGCAATGTAAAATAACTAGATGGGAGCATCAATTTTTGTTTTAGGTGATGACAGTCTCTACAAATAGTAAGTTTATTCATATATTTCAAACTGTTTTTGAATTAATTTGTATTTTTATTTTTCAGGTCAGAAATTGCTTGGAAAGATATAGAATATGGTCCAAGAATTCAAGAACTTTATATTTCAAGTTTTTTCATTTTTTAATGTATATGTAATCACAGTTAAAATTTTTTTATTAATTCTTTTGTATATACTTTTGAATATTCAATTTTCATTTATGAAATATATGATGTTATTCCATTCAATATATGGTTGTAATTAAAAGGATAATATATAGTGTGTATTACATTCTTCAAATGCACATACAAAAATAATATTGATTATTCTTCAATTGAGAAATGTATATAATATGTGATCTTATCTTATTATTAATCACGAGTTTTATTTGATATTAATCATACTTAAAATCTGTGATCTAAATGTTTATTATTACAGGTTTTATTAGTTATTAGTCATACTTAAAAGATGTGATCTAAATATTTATTATGACGCTCAAAATATGTGATGGAATCTGTTAAACATGTGACGGAACCCTGTTGCAACCAGAACTAGAACAGAGTGTAAACAGGGGCTTCCGGAGGATGTTCATCCACCCTTCTCTCTCCTATCAGTGACAGAATCTCAAAGAGTGAGAGAGGGTTTGCTTCGCAAATCAAATCATCAAACATGCAAGGATATTTGGATGATGATTAGTGAAGCAAAAAGATGGTAATCAATGACAACAAAACTTAAAATCATCAAACATGCAAGGATATTTGGATGATAATTAGTAAAGCAAAAAGACGGTAATCAATGACAACAAAATTTAAAAGATGTGATTAAATAATATATATCACACAAAAAGAAAGTGTAATCTATTTATAATTTTGATGTAGTGTTTGCAATGCAAAAGCAGTTTAGCAGCCCACTGTTGGTCATACAGCATGCTTTAATAATTTACATTTGATGCTGGCGTTGGAACGTGATTGGTCAATTTCGTGTCTGTGATCCTCTTGGTATGTAAAAAGCAGAGCTAGTTAGAAAACGTAATGCTGCGGGCTGTGAGGTATATGATAAATGCAAGGTATGCAGCTGTAAAAGCAGATACGCCGGAGCTTAGTAACCATCCATTTACTTCGGAATAGAAAAATTCCAGCAAAAGATAACCGTTGATCACTATCACCAATGCGGCCACAAGCCATGAAACCATCTACCAATAAAAAGAAAAAAAGAGTGAATCCATAAAGTCATTCTCAGTTAAAAACTCAAGCTAGCATTCAAGTCAAGGGGGCCGGAAAAAATATTTCTTTATTTATTTTCACTTTGTGCTTTGTGAAACACAATCAAGGAACAATAGTGAAACAAACCCTGTACGTAACAACGGCAAATAGAGAGAGAAATATATAAGCATTGATTTAATCAACCATTGTTTCCATATGTGTGTTTTGCTTGTATTCTAAGTTAAAAGTTGAAAATCTACAAGTAGAATCTATTAACACCTTCTATCAAGATAATCACCTTATTTAAGTTATTTTTACCACATAAGCTACTATAACAAATAGCCTGACACAAATTTTAAAAAAATAAAAAAATAAAAAATCATAAGCAGCCCATTTAATCTGCAGCAAATTGCACCAAGTAGATACCATATCAACTTCAATCTTCCTACTCAAAAACAAAGAAAGTCAACTAAATTGTTACGAAATATATCTGAATATTCCACATCCTTATGCTGTGTTTGGTTGGAGGACTTGGGGAGAGATTTGGAAAGGGAAAGGGAAAAGGTATTAAATTATGTGAAATTTAGGCATATTTTATTTTCATTTCACCTACCTTTTCCATTTCCCTTTCCAAATCCCTCCTCAAATCCCCAACCAAACACAGCATTAATGTTTATCCAAGGAATGATTCGTCTATCTTTACCATTGCTAGCAACAAAAGCAACATCAATGGAACACCAAACTTTTGAAGATATAAAATCACCAAAAAATAGAGATTGATCACCCTCACCAATAAATGCACCATCTATGCAAAAAGTCTATGTACTACATCAGTAGCAATGGAAGGCTTACAAACACATGGAAAATCAACTCATTCATTGTTAATAATTAAGAGAAATTAGCAGACAATTCAGAAGAAGATATTGATATAGTCCGAAGGATTACATTTTCAAATTGTTTCAATATCAACATTTTCCAGAAACTTTTTAATTGAATAATGCTACAACCTAATCATTGTAATCTTTTTTGGAATGAATATTGTCTCTTTTAGTCCACTAATTATAAGTAACAAATTCAAGATGATCTCAATGTAACAAGAATATGACAAGAGAGGAGTTATTAACAAATGTTGTTAAAAACACTATTGTGATGATCATAAATGTATGGGCAAAAAAAAGACAATACAGCATTTTAAACACAATAGTAGAGAGAGAGAGAGAGAGAGTAAAAATGTACCTTGAGGACCAGGCCAATTTTGAAAATACCCATGACCTCCTCCTTGGATACCAAACAAAGAAGGGGAATAAGTGCAAAAGGAATCTGAACCGACTGAAGCACATTAAGCCATTCATTGAGAACATCTAACGAGTCCTCGGAGGTATCAAAAGCAAGAGCAACAATCATAATCGGGATAATAGCACAACTTCTCGTTATCAAAGCCCTAAGCCATTTGTTCAACCTCAAATTCAGAAAGCCTTCCATAATAAACTGCCCAGCATTAGTACCCGTGAGCGTGCTACTTTGGCCAGCTGCTAATAACCCAATACCCCAAATATACAGAATTGGGAGTATCCCTCCCCCGTACTTCTCTTGAATGTACTGTCCTGCATTTACGAGCCCAATACTATTGGCTATGTCAGTACCATAAAATGCTTTGGCAAACACGGCAGTAACAAATAGATTGATCATGAAAGAGATTGTGAGGGCAACAGTGGACTCTATGGAGTAGTAGTTTAGGGCTTCTCGAACACAGCCAGTCTTGCGCCGGTCAATCTCTCTTGATTGTACAAGAGCAGAGTGCAAAAATATGTTGTGAGGCATAACAATGCAACCCACAACACCCACTGCCTGTTGTATTGTTTTAGAGCTAAGTTTTGGAATTAAAAGACCTGCAAGGAGATCCAATTGTTAGTGATTTAGAATCAGAGAAGTTTAAGGAAGGGTACATTGGTATTGTTTTCAGTTTTTGTAATGAAATTTATAGGGAAAACTATATTCAAAAATTGTCTTGGAGAAACTTTTCTAAAAACACCTTTTTCTTCAAGAAGGCAAATGCTAATGAGTGTCCTCACGCATTGTTTAGTGTTGGAATTGGAGTCAAAGTGTATGGGAAAAATGTAAAATGTCAAAAAGTGTTTTGAATTCAGTAAAAAGAAATTTGATTTCAATAAAAAGTGTCTCATATTCGTGCCCTGACAAGGCCCTTTATGAAACACCTTGAAATTGTATATAAAATTTTCAAAAATTGTTTGGCATTAAAATGAAAATGATAAGTGAACTTTTCATAGTTTTAAGAACATCAAAAATGAAAACAACAGTTTTGAAAATGATACCAAAGAATGTCAATCCAAAATAAAAGATTGGTTAGACATTAAAAAAATTGTAAATTTGAAAAAATAAAATATTCTCACCAAGAAGAAGTTCTACTCCATTGGGCTCTGTTTCACCAAACATCCAAGCAAATGACAGTGCCATCGTTGCAATAACAACCGCAAAAACTGCTTCCAGTTTCCTCCCACCATAGTTCTCAAGAAATAGAAAAATGAAACTGTAAAGATAAAATGGACTCAAATTAGTAAAACAATTAATATGAACTAATATAGTTTATTTATTTATTTATTTATTTATTTAAAAAAAAAAAAAAAAAACTTTAACTTAGTTTCGTTGTAAAACCAACAGTATGAAGCATAACAAAACTAAACTTCATTGTTTATTCTCTCTCTCTCTCTCTCTCTCTCAAACACACACTGATTGATATATTCATTTTCTTATCAACCAGACGCAGAGTTGTGTAATATCTATATCTATCTATATATCTGTATATTAAGAAAATGGGGTTTTTAACCCCCAAGATCTGTGGGAGTTTCAATATACCAATCTAAATTTTTTAAATTTCTTATTTAAAAAAAAAATCAGTATTTATTGATTTGGTCAAAATCTCTTGATCAGCATTTATTAACTTTTTTTCAATCTACATGTCTTTTCCACATGTCTACATTTATTGATTTGGTCAAAATCCTCTGATCAACATTTAAAATCCCATCATACAAATAATTATAGATACAATCCGTGTATAGTTATTGCAGTACTCTTTTCGACTTCTCCCATACACTATGGTTAGTGATAAGATTGTTAAATTATTTTTATAAAAAATTTTAAAAAACATAATTTATATATTAAAAAAATCTAAAACAAATATAAATATCTACAATTATCCCGTGCATAGTACGGATGATAGGCTAGTATCTATCTATCTATATTATATATTAAGCAAAAGAGGGAGCTCCAATCTCCCAATTAAAATTTTCTGATTTTTTGATTTTTAAAAAAAAAATCTTAGCATTTATTAATTTCTCTCAACTCCCAAGTCTTACCCTCATAATAACACTTTAATGCATTAAGAACAAGTATAAAAAAAATTCTTTGAAATCCAACACATGAATTCCTTGAAAAGTCCCAACACATATGATTATTATCCCTCATGATAACACTTTAATGCATTAAGAATAAGCATAAAAAATTTCTTGAAAAGTCCAACACATATGATTATTATCAAAATATTAAACTTTATTATATTATAATAAAAAAAAGACATTTAATTCCTTGAAAAGTCCACCACATATGATTATTATCAAGGAAAATTTACACATAAATCCTAGTTTTTGAAACGTTGAACCATTTAGTCCTAAAAGTTTTCTTATGCTCCATTTAGTCCCATTTTTACATCAGCATGATGTAAATGATGTAAATGATCTGATGTTTCATTCTATAATTTCAAAATTTATTGAAATCTGATGAACATTAGATGTTTTTTATCCTATATTTTTAAACATTATTGAAATTTGATGAACATTAGATGTTTGAAATCTAATGTTTGTAACATGACTCTGATGTTATTAACATTGTATCTGATGTTATTAACATTGTAATGGGACCTTTCAGTCTATAAGAAAACTTTTAGGACTAAACAGTGCATAAGTTATTAATTTGGGATTTATTGGTTCATCCCCCTATTATCAAAATATTAAACTTTAATATAATATAAAAAAAGAAAAAGAAGACATTTAAAAAAATATATATTTAAAAATCACAATTTATATATATAGATAATTGTAAACACAATCCGTGCATAACACGGGTGATATGCTAATCTATATATAAAGAAAAGGGGGTTTCTAATCTCCAAGTATTGTGGGAGTTTTAATATCTCAATCTTAATTTTCTAAATTTTTGATTTAAAAAAAAAATCTCAGTATTTATTGATTTGGTCAAAATCCCTTGATCAACATTTATTAACTTTTTCTAACCCACATGCTTTTCTACATGCCTGCATTTATTAATTTAGTCAAAATCTCCTGATTAGCACTTATTAACTTTTTCGAATCCATATGCCTTTTGAGAGCTTTGGTCAAAATCTCTTTATACAAATAATTATAGATACAATCCATGCATAGTTACTGCAGCACTCTTTTCATCTTCTCCCATACATTATGGTTAGCGATAAAATTGTTAAATTATTTTTATAAAAAATTTTAAAAAAATAATTTGTATATTAAAAGAAATTTAAAACAAATATAAATATCTATAATTATCCCGTACATAGCACGAGTGATAGACTAGTTTCATTTATTAAAAAGTAAGAATGAAATGGACGGTTTTGGCTCCGTTTAGTAAGCCTCTCAAAATATAATTATACTAATTGATTTGAGTGTGTTGTTTGTTTAGGCTTTTAAATCATAATTCTACACTCATTTCTCAAAATTCAATTCAAAACATAATCATTACTTTTCAAAACTCATAACCAAACACATAATTCAAAACTCAATTCAAAACTCAATTCAAATCAATATTTTAATTTTGTTAAGATTTTAAATATTTTAATATTTAAATATGTTACAATTTTTGTAATTTTTTAATTTTTTTGAATATTTTTAAATATTTTAATTTTAAAATATTACGATTTTAATTTTTTAAATTTTAAAATATTTTATAAAAATAAATTCAAACTCTATTTTATAAAAATATTTTTAAATATTTTAATTTTATTTGTTATGTATTTAATTACGATTTGAGTGTAGATTTGTGAAAGTAGTATAGAGTTTCGAATTATGTGTTTGATTATGAGTTTTAAAAATAATTTCTTAATTGAGTTTTGTTTTATGTGTTTAGTTACGATTTGAGTGTAGAGTTGTTTTTAAATTTAAAATATTAACATTTTAAATTATTTAAAATTTTTGAATATTTAAATTATTTAAATTTTTACGATTTAAATTTTTTGAAAATTGTTTTTAATTTTTTACTTATTAAATTTTTTAGATTATTTAAATTATTTAAATATTTATGATTTAAATTTTTGAATATTTATTTTGAAAAAAAATTATTTCCTTTGTAGTATTTTCAATTAAAAAATTGATTAATGTTATTTTCTGTTAATAATAAATTTTTTTAATTGAATTTTAAAAAGAGTTTAATTATGAGTGTTGATTAAAATTTTCAATAATGTGAAAGTAGTGTATTTGTTATGAGCTATAATAATTTGAATTAAGTTTTGAAAACTCTTTCCAAAACTCATAACTAAACAAATTTTCTTACTTCACATTAGGGGTGAGCAGCGGATATACCGATCCGCCAAAACCGACCGAACCGAACCGATCCGCCGCATTTTGGACGGATGCGTGATGACGAGCGGACGGTTGCGGATTGATTTTCTCCAATCCGCCAATTTGGCGGACGGATGGCGGATTTGAGATTTCTTTGGCCGCAACCGAACCGCCAAACCGCCAAATCGTGAGCACCCTTAGTAATTTATAAGACTTTGTATTTTCAATTTGTTTAAATAATATGTTTGTGTTTTCAATTGAAAAAGAGTTTAAATATTCTGTTGAAAAAAAGTTTTCAACTTGAATATATTTTTTGAATTGAAAAAAAATAAACATTATTTATCTATATCTTTTGGTTTTTAAATCTAGCTCTAAAAATAATAAATAGAAAATATGATATATGTTGGTTGGTTTTTGTTTTCAAAAATATATGCAGATGTAACAATATAGAGACATACAATCTCTACTACTACTTTGTTCATGGTTTTGGTGGTTTGAATTATTATTATATTTTAAGAATCACAGATTGTAATACTTTATGTGGATGAATCATGCTGTAATTGTAATATGTGGATGAGGCATGCAGTGATCGTGATATTCTAAAATTTCAAACTTTCTTTCTTAGATAAGGCATACAGTGATTGTAATACTTTTTTAAGTCATTGACTGTAATATATATATATATATATAAATTTTTTTTTTTTTTTGAGGAAGTGCACAAATTGAATTATGTTGAAAATTTATAAAATTTTAAACCGCCAAACCGATTCGCATCCATCCGCCAAACCGCCAATCCACTCAATCCACATCCGCCGGATTGGCGGACGGATGCGGATTGATTTTCTTCAATCCGCCAATCTGGCGGACGGATGGCGGATTGGAAGTTCCGTGGCCGCAACCGACCCGCGCCCACCCCTACTTCACATATCAAATCAAACTTTCAAAACTCAATTTCACACTCAATTCAAAACTCAATTCAACACTCTATTCAAAAACTATAACCAAACAAATTTTCTACACTCAAATCATAATTCTACAACTCACAAAATCAATATATAACTCATACTCTCAAATTATAATTACAAAACTCTACCAAAGGCAAGATTTATTTTTTGCTTTTGTTGCTTTAAGAACAAAACAATGAAAAAATTGAAACTTGTGCA
>JAPPVO010003110.1:2500-16772 GCA_030407325.1 Camellia japonica
CGAATCACCCCCCGAAGGACTAAGAAGCCCGACGAACGCGCGAAAACATTTAGAGAAGCCGAGCAAGCACCGGTTAACGCGAATGCAAATAACAAACGCAGCAGGCAACTTTCGAGGGACATACTTTTCGCAACAAGCTTCCACTAGGAAAGCACAGGCAACTCGTTCGCACGTCAAAGCCAACCAAATTAGCAATTACCCGAGGGACACGCTTTTTGCAAGGCACCTTCCACTAGGGAAGCGCAGGCAACTCGAAGGCGAGTCGAAGACAACCTAAAGGCAATTACCCGAGGGACATCGAGGAATGCACCAGCGGGGTTCGCTGCACAGGCAGAGATCCGTCCGACTCGCACAAACCAAAGCATAACTCACGCGCCACGACGTACACTGTGCACCAGCCCCCAAAACGAATCGCCCCTCGAAGGACTAAGAAGCCCGACGAACGCGCGAAAACATTTAGAGAAGCCGAGCAAGCACCGGTTAGCGCGAATGCAAATAACAAACGCAACAGGCAACTTTCGAGGGACATACTTTTCGCAACAAGCTTCCACTAGGAAAGCACATGCAACTCGTTCGCACGTCAAAGCCAACCAAATGGCAATTTAACCGAGGGACATGCATTTTGCAAGGCAACTTGTACGTAAGTCAAAGCCAAACCTAATGGCAATTACCCGAGGGACATGGCATGCTTGCCAAGGCCGTGGCATGATATGCTGTTGGCCAAGGCCAGGGCATGCCATGCTGCTGGACAAGGCCGCGGCAAGGCATGCCGACGGCCAAGGCCGTGGCGTGGCATGGCATGCCATGCAGCTGGCCAAGGCCGTGGCAAGGCATGCCATGCTTCTGGCCAAGGCCGTGGCATGGCATGCCATGCTGCTGGACAAGGCCGTGGCAAGGCATGCTGCTGGCCAAGGCGTTGGCATGGCATGCTGCTGGCCAAGGCGTTGGCATGGCACGCTGCTGCCCAAGGCCGAGTCATTGGCATGGAATGCTGCTGGCCAAGGCGTTGCCATGGCATGCCATGCTGCTGGACGAGGCCGTGGCAAGGCAAGCTGCCGGCCAAGGCGTTGGCATGGCATGCCGCTGGCCAATGCCATGCCATGATGCTGGACAAGGCCGTGGCAAGGCATGCTACTGGCCAAGGCGTTGGCATGGCATGCTGCTTGCCAAGGCCGTGGCATGGCATGCTGCTGGCCAAGGCCGTGGCGTGGCATGCCATGCTGCTGGACAAGGTCGTGGCAAGGAACGCTGCTGGCCAAGGCCGTGGCATGGCATGCTGCTGGCCAAGGACTAGGCATTATGCTGCTGGTCGAGGCTTTGGCATGGCATGCTTCTGGCCGAGGCTGTGGCATGGCATGTTCCTGGCCGAGGCTTTGGCATGGCATGCTGCTGGCCGAGGCCGTGGCATGACATGCTTGCCAAGGTCGGGCATGGCATGCTACTGGCCAAGGCGGTGGCATGGCATGCTGCTGGCCAAGGCCGTGGCATGACATGGTTGCCAAGGCCGGGGCATGGCATGCTGCTGGCCAAGGCTGTGGCATGGCATGCTGCTGGCCAAGGCTGTGGCATGGCTTGCTGCTGGCCAAGGACTAGGCATCATGCTGCTGGTCGAGGCTTTGGCATGGCATGCTGCTGGCCGAGGCTGTGGCATGGCATGCTGCTGGCCGAGGCCGTGGCATGACATGCTTGCCAAGGTCGGGCATGGCATGCTGCTGGCCAAGGCCGTGGCATGGCATGCTGCTGGCCAAGGCCGTGGCATGACATGCTTGCCAAGGCCGGGGCATGGCATGCTGCCGGCCAAGGCTGTGGCATGGCATGCTGCTGGCCAAGGCGTTGGCATGCCATTTTGCTGGCCAAGGCTGTGGCATGGCTTGCTGCTAGCCAAGGACTAGGTATCATGCTGCTGGTCGAGGCTTTGGCATGGCATGCTGCTGGCCGAGGCGTGGCATGGCATGCTGCTGCCGAGGCCGTGGCATGACATGCTTGCCAAGGTCGGCATGGCATGCTGCTGGCCAAGGCCGTTGGCATGGCATGCTGCTGCCAAGGCCGTGGCATGGCATGCTGGCCAAGGCTTTGGCATGGCATGCTGCTGGCCGAGGCCGTGGCATGGCATGCTTGCCAAGGCCGGGCATGGCATGCTGCTGGCCAAGGCTGTGGCATGGCATGCTGGCCAAGGTCGACGTACCACCGCCACCACCGCGGGCCGCCACTCGACACATCCCGTGCTTGGCTATGTAGTTTCAATGCCACAAGCCAAGCGATGGCATGTGCCAAGCGCCCGCCTAGGCATAGGCGTGGCCTGTGGCATGGCCATGCTGGCCAGCCTTAAGGGAGGTGCCCCCCCCTTATAGTAGCTTGTTAAGCCCTTTTTCATCTGGCAGGAGGAAACATCAAGCATGCTCGAGGAGTCATAATGGGGTTTTTTTTAAAAAGTAATGGTTTTTTGCCAAAACTTTCAACATGAAAGTTGTAGGAAATAATTTAATACACCATAAAAAAAATTGAAAAAAAATATTTGGCCACCGGAAATATTTTATTTTAATTTATTTCGATTTTAATACTTAAAAAATAATAAAAATTAATAAAAATAGTCAAAAAATTATGGAAAAATTCCAATAATTATAGGGTGAGGCACTAGTAAATATAGTTATTTTTTTAATTATACTTTTATTTATTATTTATTTTATTTTAATTTTTATGAGTAAATAAATAATCAAAAAATGCGAATCGCACCCCGAAGTACTAAGAAGCCCGACGAACGTGCAAAAACACTTAGAGAAGCCGAGCAAGCATCGGTTAGCGCGAATACAAATAACAAACGCAACAGGCAACTTCCGAGGGACAGACATACTTTTCGCAACGAGCTTCCACTGGGAAAGCACTGGCGACTCGTTCGCAAGTCAAAGCCAACCAAATGGCTATTACCCGAGGGACATGCATTTCGCAGGGCAACTTGTACGTAAGTCAAAAGCTAAACCTAATGGCAATTACCCGAGGGACAAGGAATGCTTGCCAAGGCCGTGGCATGCGATGTTCTCGACCAAGGCCATGCCGTGCCAAGCTGCTGGACAAGGCCGTGGCAAGGCATGCTGCTGGCCAAGGCATTGGCATTGCAAGCTGTTGGCAGTGGCATGCATGGCATGCTGCAGGCCAGGGCTGTGGCATGGCATGATGCCGGCTTGGCAAAGGCTATCGCATGACCAAGGCAAGCGGCCTTGGCATTGGGGGCGCGTCCACGGCCTTGGCCTAGCCCTTGGCCTTGGCCTTGGCCGGGTGGCCTTGGCTGCTATTCTTAGCGCGACTGCAAATGTTAAAGGCAACAAGCAACTTCCGACGGACAAAATTTTCGCAACAGACATCCATGTTGCTGGCCAAGGCCGTGGTATGCTGCTGGCCAAGGCCGTGGCAGGGCATGCTGCTGGCTTTGGCTGGGCTGCCTTGGCCTTGGCATGGCATGATGCTGGCTTTGGCTTGGTAGCCTTCGCCTGGGCATGGCATGCTGCTGGCCTTGGCCCGGGCATGGCATGCTGCTGGCTTTGGCTTGCCTGCCTCGGCCTTCGCGTGGCATGCTGCTGGGCATGGCCTGGGCATGGCATGCTGCTGGCTTTTGCTTGGCTGCCTTGGCCTTGGCGTGGCAAGCTGCTGGCCTAGGCCTTGGCATGGCATGCTGCGGCCTTTGGCTTGGCTGCCTTGGCCTTGGCATGGCATGCTGCTGGCCATGGCCTTGGCATGGCATGATGCTGGCTTTGGCTTGGCTGCCTTGGCCTTGGCATGGCATCCTGGTGGCCTTGGCCTTGGCATGGCATGCTGCTGGCTTTAGCATGGCGGACTTGGCCTTGGCATGGCTTGCTGCTGGCCTTGGCCTTGGCATAGAATGCTACTGGCTTTGGCCTGGCCGCCTTGGCCTTGGCATGGCATGATGCTTGCCTTGGCCATGGCGTGGCATGCTGCTGGCTTTGGCTTCGCTGCCTTGGCCTTGGCATGGCATGCTGCTGGCCATGGCCTAAGCATGGCATGCTGCTGGCTTTGGCTGGGCTGCCTTCGCCCTGGCATTGCATGCTGCTGGCCATGGCCTTGGCATGGCATGCTGCTGGCTTTGGCTTCACTGCCTTGGCCTTGGCATTGCATGCTGCGGGCCTTGGCCTGGGCATGGCATGCTGCTGGCTTTGGCTTGGCTGCCTTGGCCTTGGCATGGCATGCTGCTGGCCATGGCCTTGGCATGGCATGCTGCTGGCTTTGGCTTGGCTGCCTTGGCCTTGGCATGGCATGCTGCTGGCCTTGGCCTGGGCATGGCATGCTGCTGGCTTTGGCTGGGCTGCCTTGGCCTTGGCATGGCATGCTGCTGGCTTTGGCTTGGCTGCCTCTGCCTTGGCATGGCACGCTGCTGGCCTTGGCCTTGGCATGGCATGCGGCTGGCTACGGCTTGGCTACCTTGGCCTTGGCATGGCACGCTGCTGGCCTTGGCCTGGGCATGACATGTTGCTGGCTTTGGCTTGCCTGCCTTGGCCTTCGCAAGGCAAGCTGCTGGCCTTGGCCTTGGCACGACATGCTGCTGGCTTTGGCTTGGCTGCCTTGGCCTTGGCATGGCACGCTGCTGGCCTGGGCCTTGGCATGGCATGCGGCTGGCTTCGGCTTGGCTGCCTTGGGCTTGGCATGTCACGCTGCTGGCCTTGGCCGAGGCATGGCATGCTGCTGGCTTTGGCTTGCCGACCTTGGCCTTCGCATGGCATGCTGCTGGCCTTGGCCTTGGCAAGGCATGCTGCTGGCTTTGGCTTGGCTGCCTTGACCTTGGCATGGCATGCTGCTGGCTTTGGCTTGGCTGCCTTCGCTGTGGCGTGGCATGCTGCTGGCCATGGCCTGGGCATGGCATGCTGCTGGCTTTGGCTGGGCTGCCTTGGCCCTGGCATGGCATGCTGCTGGCCATGGCCTGGGCATGGCATGCTGCTGGCTTTGGCTTGGCTGCCTTGGCCTGGGCATGGCATGCTGTTGGGCATGGCATGCTGCTGGCTTTGGCTTGGCTGCCTTGGCCTTGGCATGGCATGCTGCTGGCCATGGCCTTGGCATGGCATGCTGCTGGCTTCGGCTTGGCTGCCTTGGCGTTGGCATGGCATGCTGCTGGCCATGGCCTTGGCATGGCATGCTGTTGGCTTTCGCGTGGCTGCCTTGGCCTTGGCATGGCATGCTGTTGGCTTTGGCCTGGCTGCCTTGGCCTTGGCATGGCATGCTGGGGGCCATGGCCATGGCATGGCATGCGGCTGGCTTTGGCTTGGCTGCCTTGGCCTTGGCATGGCGTGCTGCTGGCCTTGGCCTCTACATGGCATGCTGCTGGCCTTGGCATGGCGGCCTTGGCCTTGGCATGGCATGCTACTGGCCTTGGCCTTGGCATGGCATGCTGCTGGCTTTGGCTTGGCCGCCTTGGCCTTGGCATGGCATGATGCGTGCCCTGGCCTTGGCGTGGCATGCTGCTGGCTTTGGCTTCGCTGCCTTGGCCTTGGCATGGCATGTTGCGGGCCATGGCCTTGGCCTGGCACGCTGCGGGCCATGGCCTTGGCCTTGGCATGTCATGCTGTTGGCTTTGGCTTGCCTGTCTTGGCCTTGGCATGGCATGCTGCTGCCATTGGCCTTCGCGTGGCATGCTGCTGGCTTTGGCTTGGCTGCCTTGGCCATGGCATGGCATGTTGCTGGCCTTGGCCTTGGCATGGCATGCTGCTGGCTTTGGGTTGCCTGCCTCGGCCTTGGCGTGGCATGCTGCAGGCCATGGACTGGGCATGGCATCCTGCTGGCTTTGGCTTGGCTGCCTTGGCCTTGTGTCAAGGTGCGCCCATCCAAGGGTCAACACCTTGATGCCACACACATTTGTGCCCTTTGGAGAGCCAAAGGCATGCCTAAGAAGTTGTTGGTGCAAGTCCATGACATGAAGCAATGAAGCAAGCTAGCCACCAAGTGACAACTTTAGGCCAACTTTTAGAGGGTCAAATGTAATCTTTTTGCCTTGTAAATTTTTATGTAATTACCTTAGTATGAAAGGTGTTTTGAGTCCAAGAGTTGTAATTTTTCTATTTTTGTATTATTTTTAAATATCCATTATGACTCCTCAAGCATAGTGGATGTTTCCTCGTGCCAGATAGAAAAGCGCTTAACAAGCTATTATAAGGAGGGGGTACCCAAGTGTTGAACCAGACCACTTGTGCCTTAATGTACCCCAACCTTGTATATGGTAAGACAACTCTTGTAGCACTTTTGTGCATTGTTCAACTTTTGTAATGCTTTCTTTTGAGTAATGAAAGTTTCATTTCGCCTTTACATTGTGCATAGCCTTTCAATTGTTGCTACTTCAATTTAGCTTGTTGATTGTTATTTTGTGGCTTGTCTCCATCTTGTGGCTCATCAACTGGACTAATATTGTGTTTTCTTGTCTTTGCAAACCTTTGAGCATTCTTGGCGGGCTAGTGAAGAGTTAACTAGCGCCACACACACTTGCTTATCTTCAACAAGGCTTCCGCATTGCCAGTGTGTGACAGTTGGTATCAGAGCACAGTCTATTTGGTTTCTCTATTATTGGCTTCTCTATTATTGGCTTTCTAAATGGAGGGTACTGCAACCGTCAACCCACGCAAAGGGAGAGAATTGAGCTCTTGGAGCAGCGTATGGACAACATGGAGGCCATGGCAGCTTCATTAGCCACCCTTGAGCAACGGGTTTATGATATTGAGCAAACGCATGGTTTTGAGGATGTTGTCACTGAACTCAGGCTGGAGATTGAAGACCTCAGTGGCCGGGTTGGTGTTCTTACCCGTGCCTTTGGCAATGCACCTAGTGGTGGCATGGAATTCACTAGGGCGCGTGTGCCCGAGCCCCGTGCCTACGGTGGCGCCCGAGATGCCAAGGAGTTAGACAACTTTCTTTTTGATATGGAGCAATATTTCAAAGCCGTGAAAGCCGATGCTGAGGAGACAAGGATTTCTATGGCCACAATGTATTTGTCCGGTGATGCCAAGTTATGGTGGCGGACTAAACATGATGAGATGCAACGAGGCTTATGCACAATTGAGACTTGGGAGCAACTGAAGCATGAACTTAAGCTCCAATTCTTCCCTGAAAATGTTGAGTATAATGCCCGGCGTGCTTTGCGGGATCTCAAGCACACCGGCACTATAAGAGATTATGTGAAAGAATTCTCTGGGCTTATGCTAGACATCAAAGATATGTCAGAGAAAGACAAGCTCTTCTTCTTTCTTGAGGGATTGAAGCCATGGGCCAGAGTTGAACTTCAAAGGCAAAGAGTGCAAGATTTAGCCCATGCCCAAGCAGCAGCTGAATGCCTTACGGACTACGCCGAACCTAAGCAACGGGATAGTGGTTCCCCGCGCAAGAGTAGGGGAGGTGGAAAGTCCCAAGGTCATGGCAAACCCAAGAGTGGGGGAGCCAACACTTCTACATCCAAAACCCATTCGGGTGGAGGACAATGGCAACAGAAGAGCTATGGTGACAAGGCAAAAGCCCCTCAACAATTCTCTACAAGCAAGACAAAGGGTCCTATCTCTTGTTTCTTATGCAATGGGCCACACCGGTTATCTGAATGTCCACAAAAGCGTGCCTTGAATGCTCTAGCAACTGTGTCTGACCATGTCTCTCAACCAAGTGATGATGATAGCGAGGAAGAGGACGTGCGGTCTAAGCGAAGTGGCAAGGGTTCTAAGGCAGCTGGCTCTAGAGTGGGAGCCTTTCATATGATGAATGCCATGGAGAAGAAGGCTTCTACAGGGAGGCCTAAGAAGAATGCCAAGAGTGGCAAAGTGGGCAAGCATTCAGATCCTAAACAACTTGTGGAGTCTAGAGATGAAGGCAAAGGGAAGAAACCCATGTATAGTGGGGAATCATCAGGCAAGTTGAACAAGAGCAAGTCATCCAACAAAGGTTTGATGTTTGTGGATGTAAAAATCAATGGGAAGCCCCTTCGTGCGTTGATTGACACCGGGGCCACCCACAACTTTGTTGCGGGGACTGAAGTTGAAAGACTTGGGCTATCTTTAGAGAAGGATGGCAGCCGCATCAAGGCGGTTAACTCGGCAGCGCAGCCTATCTATGGGGTTGCCAAATCTGTTCATTTGAAGGTCAGCACTTGGGAAGGAAGAGTAGATTTCACTGCAGTGCCCATGGATGACTTCCAAGCCATCCTTGGGTTGGATTTCTTGAGAAGCACAAAGACGGCAGTCATGCCTTATTCTAATAGTATGTGTGTCATGGGGGATAAGCCATGTCTCATTCCTGCTATGGCCACCAACAACAGTGACCGGTTTGTCTCAGCTATGCAACTCAAGAGGGGTGTTAGGCATGGTGAGCAAACTTGGGTTGCAGCATTGAAGTTGAATGAAGCTCTTGATTCTACTCCTGTCCCAGCCACAGTCAAGAAGGTCTTAAGGCAATTTGCAGATGTTATGCCTGAACAGTTGCCTAAGGAGTTGCCTCCACGTCGAGGTGTGGATCATGCTATCGAGTTAGTGCCAGGGGCAAAACCACCAGCTCGTGCACCATATAGAATGGCTATTCCTGAGTTGAATGAGTTAAGGAAGCAGCTTACAGAGTTATTGGAAGCAGGCTTTATTAGGCCATCTAAGGCCCCATTCGGTGCACCTGTCTTATTTCAGAAGAAGCATGATGGTAGTCTTCGCTTATGTGTGGATTATCGGGCACTCAACAAGCTGACCATCAAGAACAAGTATCCCCTTCCTCTCATTGCGGATTCCTTTGATCAGTTGAGCAAAGCGAAGTATTTCACTAAGCTAGATCTTCGGTCGGGGTACTATCAAGTAAGGATTGCCGAGGGAGACGAGCCTAAAACTACTTGTGTTACCCGTTATGGCTCTTATGAGTTTCTTGTCATGCCATTCGGCTTGACTAATGCCCCAGCAACATTCTGCACCATGATGAATGAAGTTTTTCAAGAGTATTTGGATCAATTCGTGGTGGTATATTTGGATGACATTGTAATCTATAGCTCCACTTTAGAAGAGCACGTGGAGCATCTTCAGAAGGCCCTTACCAAGCTGAGAGAGCACAAGCTTTATGTCAAGCTAGAGAAGTGTTCTTTTGCCCAAGAGAGGATTAAGTTCCTAGGGCACATTGTTGAGCATGGATGCATCAGAATGGACCAAGAGAAGGTCAAGGCTATTCAAGAGTGGCAGCCACCTGCAAATGTCTCAGAGTTGCGGTCATTCCTTGGATTGGCTAATTATTATCGCAAGTTTGTTGAAGGCTACTCAAAACTAGCTTCTCCATTGACAGAGTTGTTAAAGAAGGGCAAGCCATATGTTTGGGCAGAGGAGTGCCAACAAGCCTTTCAAGCCTTGAAGGAAGCTATGTCAAGAGATCCTGTTCTTGCTCTACCAGACTTAGGTAAAGCTTTTGAGATACAAACTGATGCATCTGATTTCGCTTTGGGTGGTGTTCTTTTGCAGGATGGTCACCCAATTGCTTATGAGAGTAGGAAGCTCAATGATGCTGAGCGGAGATATGCAGCTCATGAGAAAGAGTTGCTTGCAGTAGTGCATTGTCTGAGGACTTGGAGGCACTACATCTTGGGCTCCCGGTTTGTTGTGAAGACTGACAACACGGCGGTTAGCCATTTCTTAACACAGCCCAAGCTAAGCGCACGACAAGCACGGTGGCAAGAGAAGTTGGCAGAGTTTGATTTTGCCTTAGAATACAAGGCCGGTGCCACCAACCATGTTGCTGATGCACTAAGCAGGAAGGCGGAGCTTGCCGTGTGCCATCATGTATGTTCACTTACTTCTATTTCAACCAGCCTCAAGGAGAAAATCAAGGCTCATCTAGACAAGGATGCTATGGCAGAGAATCTTATGAACCTTGTCAAAATGGGCAAGACTCGCCAATTTTGGGTGCAAGATGGACTTCTTATGACAACAGGCAACCGCATATTTGTACCCAGGGCTGGTGACTTGAGGAAGACACTTCTTAGGGAGTGCCATGATACACTTTGGGCAGGACATCCGGGGTGGGAGCGAACTTTGGCCTTGGTGAAACAAGGATATTATTGGCCCCAAATGCGTGATGATGTGGAAGAATATGTCCGCACTTGTCTCACTTGCCAGCAAGACAAGGTTGAGCATAAGAAGAAAGCAGGCTTGCTTGAACCTTTGCCCGTGCCTAAACGTCCGTGGGAAAGTGTATCACTTGACTTCATCACTGGATTGCCTAAAGTGGGAGATATCGGGACTATCTTAAACATTGTGGACCGATTCTCCAAATATGCTACCTTTATTGCTGCCCCAAAGTATGTTTCAGCGGAGGAGACTGCCCAACTCTTCTTCAAGCACATTGTCAAATATTGGGGTGTGCCTAAAAGTATTGTTAGTGACCGAGACACGCGTTTTGTTGGCAACTTCTGGACGGAGTTATTCAAGCTTCTTGGGTCACAACTTAATACTTCATCAAGCTACCATCCGGAGACGGATGGGCAAACTGAACGCTTCAACTGTATGCTCGAGGAGTATTTGCGCCACTTTGTCAATGCTAATCAACGGAATTGGGTGCAACTTCTTGATGTAGCACAGTTATGCTTCAACTCTCAAAAGAGTAGCTCTACGGGCAAGAGTGCTTTTGAGATAGTGAATGGCCAGCAGCCACTGTTGCCCCACACAGTGGATGGACCTTATGAAGGAAAGTCTCCCAGGGCTTACCAATTTGCTAAGGAATGGAAGAGAAACCATGACATTACTCGTGCCTATCTTGAGAAAGCAGCAAGCAAAATGAAGAAATGGGCTGATGAAAAGAGGAGGCCACTTGAGTTCAAAGCTGGGGATCAAGTTCTTGTCAAACTCAACCCTGAGCAGCGCAAGTTCATGAGGGGAAGAGACAGAAGGCTAGTGCGCAAATATGAGGGACCGGTCACCATTCTGAAGAGAATTGGCAAGTGTGCTTACAAGATAGATGCTCCATCTTGGTTGAAAGTGCATCCGGTTTTCCATGTGAGTTATTTGAAGCCTTACTATCCAGACAAGGAAGATCCAACCCGAAATGAGCAGAAACGCCAAACCATCACAGCCAAAGCAGGAAAACGGTCTATTGAATCTATCTTGGCCGATCGGGAGAAAATGGTTTCCAAGAAGAAACAAAGGCAATACTTGGTGAAATGGAAAGGCCTTGGAGATGAAGAAATCAGCTGGGAACGGGAGGCAGACTTGTCGGCTTTTCAAGACGAGATTGATGCGTATTGGGCCAAGTCGTCGAGGGCGTCGACCGTTCAAGTGGGGGAGACTGTCAAGGTGCGCCCATCCAAGGGTCAACACCTTGATGCCACACACATTTGTGCCCTTTGGAGAGCCAAAGACATGCCTAAGAAGTTGTTGGTGCAAGTCCAAGACATGAAGCAATGAAGCAAGCTAGCCACCAAGTGACAACTTTAGGCCAACTTTTAGAGGGTCAAATGTAATCTTTTTGCCTTGTAAATTTTTATGTAAATACCTTAGTATGAAAGGTGTTTTGAGTCCAAGAGTTGTAATTTTTCTATTTTTGTATTATTTTTAAATATCCATTATGACTCCTCAAGCATAGTGGATGTTTCCTCGTGCCAGATAGAAAAGCGCTTAACAAGCTATTATAAAGAGGGGGTACCCAAGTGTTGAACCAGACCACTTGTGCCTTAATGTACCCCAACCTTGTATATGGTAAGACAACTCTTGTAGCACTTTTGTGCATTGTTCAACTTTTGTAATGCCTTTCTTTTGAGTAATGAAAAGTTCATTTCGCCTTTACATTGTGCATAGCCTTTCAATTGTTGCTACTTCAATTTTAGCTTGTTGATTGTTATTTTGTGGCTTGTCTCCAAACCTGTGGCTCATCAACTGGACTAATATTGTGTTTGCTTGTCTTTGCAAACCTTTGGAGTATTCTTGGCGGGCTAGTGAGGAGAGTTAACTAGCGCCACACACACTTGCTTATCTTCAACAAGGCTTCCACATTGCCAGTGTGTGACACCTTGGCATGGCATGCTGCTGGCTTTGGCTTGCCTTCCTTCGCCTTGGCATGGCATGCAGCTGGCCTTGGGCTCGGCATGTCATGCTGCTGGCTTTGGCTTGGCTGCCTTGGCCTTGGCATGGCATGCTGCTGGCCATGGCCTTGGCATGGCATGCTGCTGGCTTTGGCTTGCTTGCCTTGGCCTTGGCATGGCATGCTGCTGGCTTTGGCTTGCTTGCATTGGCCTTGGTATGGCATGCTGCTGGCTTTGGCTTGCCTGCTTTGGCCTTGGCATGGCATGCTGCCGGCCATGGCCTCGGCATGGCATGCTGCTGGCTTTGGCTTGCCTGCCTTGGCCTTGGCATGGCATGCTGCTGGCTTTGGCTTGACTACCTCGGCCTTGGCATGGCATGCTGCTGGCCATGGCCTTAGCATGGCATGCTGCTGGCTTTGGCGTGGCTGCCTTGGCCTTGTGTCACGGGTTGCCTTGCAAGGCTAACTCCGTGACGTTTCGCTCGCGGTGGTGTCGCCATTGGAGTGCTCAAGAGTGGACGTTGGAAGTGCCCCAACGTGGCCTAACATTGGCCCCAAGTAGCCCAAGGTATATAGCCATCAAACGGCAAAGCCGTAGCCCATGTCAATTGGCAACCAGCGCTGCCCGCAGCAGCAAACAGCGCTGCCAGCAGCAGCAAAATACGGCAGCAGCAGCCAACAGTGCAGCGTTTTGGCGCTTTGGTTCGGCACTCAAATGAAGGAGTTTCGGGCTGAAATTTTTATGGTAAAGAGGTATTAGGGGAAGTGTTTTCCCGACCAAGTTTCGTGATTTTTCTCAATTTGTAGAATTTATGAAAAATCATTATGACTCCTCGGACATGTATGATGTTTCCTCCTGCCAGATGAAAAAGGCCTTAACAAGCTACTATAAGGGGGTATGGTGTGCTACTTACCAACCTCCCCGCCCAAACTGGGCTTGAAGTGAGCAACCTTGGGGCAACTCAAGGGCGGGCTTTAGCCATCCAGAGGGGTGTCTAGAGTCTTCACGTGGGTTTGGGAGCCCCGTGGACGGTGCAATAATGTAGGCATTGCGCGCACCCTCCCGGGTGGAGGTTCACTACGTTGTTTCCATTGTGCCACGCAATATGGCATCTTTGGAACTCGTTTTGGACTGAATGGGCTATCGAGGCACCACTAGAGGCCTCGTGTGCCAACTCTAGTGCTTGGTTTGGGTTCAACCTTGCACGAGGGGATCCCGTGGCTTAAGCTAAGCGGTCGGACGGCAACACCGCATATGTGGGCTATCGAATGAAGGCATCAAGCTACATATTGGCAATGTCCATTGAGGGACTATCTTATGCTACGAGCAAGCTATGGATTGATACATTGCCTTACTCATGCTACACGTTGGTGCAACGCTAAGCTGCGCAATGGCCTTAGGCGGAATCTAGCACACGTGTTGGCACGAGGATTACGCCGTGGGCGAGAGATTGGCCCTCGGTGGCTTGTGGGCTTCGCATGACCAAGTGGCCATCCAATATGCATCTATTGAGGCATGCTTGACCCTGTGACACTTCGAGACGCTATTAAAGACCCAACATGCAACGTTGGCTTGTCGGCTAAGTTGAGGACCTTCGCTAGCACATTGTTGTGTGGCTAGGCACCTTGATGACATAAACCTAAGTTGGGCGAGCACCTTGCTTGTGGTGAGCTTGGCGCTATGAAGCGACTTATGCCGTGCTTGGTGCACTTGAGGCGTCAGGCCTACTTGTGGCATCCGGATGAAGACGGAGCTTCCTTGTGAAGTTGTTTTGCTTGACAAAGCATCGGGAGCTAATGTTCAAACGGGTGAGATCATCAACACTCGATTTGTCAATGAGCTATGGCGGGCTTAAACATGGTGGAGTTTGAGCGCCACACGGGCAAAAATTGATCCGCTGCGCCTCTAAAGGAGTCGGCCCGTGACACCTTGGTATGGCATGCTGTTGGCTTTCGCCTGGCTGCCTTGGCCTTGGCATGGCATGCTGGGGGCCTTGGCCTTGGCATGGCATGCGGCTGGCTTTGGCTTGGCTGCCTTGGCCTTGGCATGGCGTGCTGCTGGCCTTGGCCTCTGCATGGCATGCTGCTGGCTTTGGCATGGCGGCCTTGGCCTTGGCATGGCATGCTGCTGGCTTTGGCTTGGCCGCCTTGGCCTTGGCGTGGCGTGATGCGTGCCCTGGCCTTGGCGTGGCATGCTGCTGGCTTTGGCTTCGCTGCCTTGGCCTTGGCATGGCATGCTGTGGGCCATGGCCTTGGCCTGGCA
>JAPPVO010003113.1:0-26492 GCA_030407325.1 Camellia japonica
CAAGTGGGTTTAGAATCAACGAACGTGACATTTGTTTTATGTCAAAGACACTGATAGACGTATGTCATTTTGTGTCTATATGTTGATGATATGCTCATTATACGTAGTAATGATGAAATGATTAAAAACTACCAAGAAGTTGTTAAACTCTAAAGTTTGACATGAAGGATATAGGCATTGCAGATGTTATTCTGGAATCAAGATTACCAGAGAACATCTGGCGGAATTTGTACTTTCTCAGTCTCATTATGTTGATAAGATACTTGAGAAGTTTAGTGGATCAGATACGGAGTGTGTCATCGACACCTGTAGACTTAAGCTACATTTTACAAGAATAATAAAGAGTGTCTCTCTGTGTTAAGAAAATTCTCGGGTAAATGGAAGTTTAATGTATCTGATGAGTTGTACTAGGCTGGATATTAGCTTACTCGGTTAGCAGGCTTAAGTAGATACACAAGTAATCCCGATGCTTCTCTTTGAAAGGCATTGTGTAGGTGTTAAGGTATTTACGCTACACTCGGGATTATGGACTGCATTATACTCAATATCCAGCGGTGCTAGAAGGCTATAGTGACGCGTATTGGATATCTGATATAAAGGACTCAATTTCCACTAGTGGTTTTGTGTTCACTCTTGGTAGGGCAACCGTGTCTTGGAAATCTTCCAAGCAAACGTGTACATCTAAATCAATGATGGAATCAGAGTTTATTGCTTTGGATAAAGCAACGGAAGAAGCAGAATGGCTTCGCCATTTCATTGAAGATATTCCACGTTGGTCTAAACCTGTGCCAGCTATTTGTATTCATTTGGATTGTCAATCTGAAATTGGTAGGGCACAGAATAATATGTATAATGGAAAGTCTAGACATATCCGTCGTAGACATAAATTCCATACGACAACTACTCTCGAATTGAGTTGTCTCTTTAGACTATGTAAAGTCTAAGGACAACATTGCGGATCCACTAACCAAAGGGTTAAGTCGATGTTTAGTCGAAACGTCGTCAAAAGGAATGGGGTTAAGCCTTGGAAGTTACCGAAATGGAAACCCAAACCTAGTTGACTGGAGATCTCAAGATCTAGGTTCAATGGACAACCAATTGCGTTAACGGTGGTATGTCACTGAGGAGGTTAAACCTCCAGCCATTCCTTCTATCAGTGATACCTGTAAGTGTAGAGGTTAAGCTGAGCTTTTAATGACTCTTATGTGTTAAGCTGTTGAGCTGAGTATTGCAGGATACTTTAGTAGAGTCACCTATGTGAGTTTGAAGTGGGGCCTCTTCTAGAAGAATTGGGCAGGCCAAGATTCTTTGAAACCACTCGCTGAACCAGGCTAGTGTCTAGGGCCACACAGGGCACACCAGTGAGAACATAATGGTGGTAGGAGTAATTCCCGTGTGAGATCTATTGTCTCAGTTTACATAAACGGTAGAGCAGTTCAAGATGTCTTATTCACTGATCTGCTAGTAAACTCGATAGGTTTTCACTGGGAGAGGTTCAAAGCCAAAAGCTACCTTATCTGATATTGGGGTTAGTCCGTTGTACTCTCTCTCAGAGTCTTTATTGTTGAACGATGTCCGTTTGTTGAGTCTTTCGGTCAATTTTTATTCATGTGGGGGATTGTTGGAAAAAATGGTTTTTTGGGGACTTTAATTTAATATTAAAGTGTGGTGACTTTAATTAAATATTAAAGTGGGTCCTAACCAATTTTTTGTGTTGGGTCCAAGTGAGCCAAAAATCATTGGGTTTTGAATAAGAAATTGCCAAGAAATTGCTTCATGATGTTAGATTCATGAATAGGATTTTAAAGAGTATTTAAATCTTTTTTTTTTCTTGGCTAAAGGGTGTGAATCCTTTGGGTATCCATACTTTTCATTTTGTGGAAAGGGGCTATGGATGCTTGGTGTTTTAATGACTAGCCTTAAAGGCTGGAGGCTTTTCCTCTCTCCCCTATACATGTATAAATTGAGACCCTCCTGTCAAGTTTCATATAGAAATTTTTGCTTCCATTTTACAAGTCAGTTTGCCAAAAAGTTCCTATTGTGAGAGAGTGCTGCCACTGTTTTTGTTCGCTAAGCTAGACAGAAAGTGCTTCTGCCGTAGTTGGTTTTGACCGTCGTATCCTGGGAGACAGACGCCAAGTTTCCTCAAGCACTCGACCCGTGAGGCGGCGAAATCTGTTTTAAGGAAACTGCTACCGTGTAGGCTTCGGTTTCGTTTCTTTTCCATTTATTATTTTGTGTATTTCTATTGAAATTTAGTTGTAATTATCTGCGTATGTTCTTGGTATATAATTTTGATTTCTTCATAAATTTATTTATTTAATTTCACAATTTGAACAACAGAAACAAAGAGCGGTTGGGATCTATTCTATAAATGTTTTAATTTTTACTTTTATTACAAATTTTGTAGCATTGTTACTTATTTTCTAAATACTTACATAAATAAAAAAAATATATTTTTAAATATAATACTGCAATCTGCTCATATAGGTTTGATGTAAAAAAAATTTAAATCAAAATAAACAGTATGATTAACAAGTGTCTTCATGGTACTTGTTAACAATGCATTAAATATGGTTAACCACCTTTACTTTCATAAAAAATAAAAAAAAGACAATAAATATGTTTTTGTTAGAGATTAAACTACCATTTTCTCTAATTCCTTTTATTTTAAAATTATATACTTTTTAATGGAGTTTTTTTTAATCTTAAAAGTAAAAGCATTTATATTTAAATAACATTTCATGAATATTTTTTTTAAAATGGGAAAATTACACAAACACCCCCTATAGTTTAAGTCTTGTGTCACTTTGATCCCTGACTTTTCAATTGTGACACATTTGATCATAAATTTTGAATTTTGTTCCACATAAGGACTGTGGATGTTGATTTCTGACCACACAATGAAAGGGGAAACTCAGTTAGAAAGCACCGGCAGAATAGATTAAACCCGAACAACCTGTCACAGAAACATAAAAATCCGGCGGTGGTTCGTCCACATGGGGGCACTCCGATGCTCAAGTCAGAAATCAAATATCTCTCAAAGATAATCAATAGTGCTTAACTCACTAGATAGAACATAAAAAGTATACCTTAGACCCATGTGGTGCCTCACTTTTATAGTGGTCAGTGTCCAACTTTCCCTAGAAGTCTTACTTCATGGGACTCTATCATTACAAGGATAACATTTATCACAACTCATACTATTCAGATTAAGATGAACTCCCTCAAGAGTCCCAACTCTATCCAAATAGGTAGCTTGATGTCATCTATGACTCTAGTCTCTATCCAAAATATCTTGAATTCTGTATTATCGCACCATATCTCGACACCATGGTCCGCCCACGTGGCACCTTGGCTAACAACCTCGGCCACGTGGACTACCTAAAAATATGTCCCCACAAAGACAATTGAAGATACCATTACTCAATTTCAAAGGCAAAATCGTCAATTTGATAAAATATGAACTAATTTGACAAAATAAATGTCAATAAAATATTTTTGAATTTTTAAAATTTATTTCTACCTATTAAAGATAAAATTATGTAAAATTGATAAATTTTTGAGATATTTATTTATTTTATCAAATTAATTTTTATTATGTGTTGGATGATGATCATATAATGGATGATTGTTTTTATTTTCATTAAATTAGTTTCTATCTTTTCCAAAGTCAAATATGGCGACAACTTTGATATTATTATTAAACCAATCTATTAAATCAAAAAATTCAGAACTAAAAATATTTCATATATTAAATATATCAATTACACATTAAAAGCTTAACAACCACTTATTACATGATCATCATTCAAACACATAATAAAAATTAATTTGGTAAATTAAATAAATAAATAAATGTCTAAAAGATTTATTAATTTTATATAATTTTATCTTTATTAGGTAGAAATTATTTTTAAAAATTTTAAAATATTTTTTTGACATTTATTTAGGTCAAATTAGTTTATATTTTATCAAATTGACTACTTTGTCCTTGAAATTGAGTAATGATATCTTTAATTGTCCTTATTTGGAATAAGATTCAAAATTCAAGATCTTATGTGTCACAATTGAAAAGTCAGGGATTAAGTCACGCAAACCCTAAACTATAAGAACTGTTAGTGTAATTCGCCCAAAAAAAATTAATGCCCTCTATTTTCAATCATATGATTTAAGAAAAATGAATCTAAATTTTTTTTTTAAAAAAGGACATAATTTTTTTTTATATTGGTTATAAAAATAAAGGGCATATAAATTTTTTTAAAAAAAATACGAAAAATATATGTTCTTTATTTTCCTTACACCATATAATTTAATTATGATTAAAAATAGAGAATATTTAAAATTTAAAAAAATACAAAATGCTATTTAAAAATAAATGCATTTACTTTTATGATTTAAAAAATATTTAAAAAAAACTCTATTACAAAAGGTATACAATTTTAAAATAGAACGAATTAGAAAAACGTTAGTTTAGTGTCTAACACATATTTATTGAGTTTCCTCTTTTTTACGATAGTGAAGGTGATTAACAATTACTGTATATCCATAACAACGGCCCTGAGGGCATAAATCACAATAATAAATATTTGGGTAAAATATTAATAAATTTTAAAATATGATTTTGTGAAGAGTGCTGCTATTAGCACCTATCAAAATTCTTTGGACCCCCATTTCTTTGGACCCCAATCCTAAACCGTAAATTTTAATAATATTTTTTTGGACACCCCACTTATTACCAAATCTACCCATATTCACAATGAAATGCACACCCACCTGAATCCATTCCAACATATGTACGCAATTCACACCCCCAACCACACCTACTCTCTGCCTCCCTCTTTTCTCTCTCTTTCTCTTCTCATCAGTGATGTCTCTTCTCTCTCTTTTCTCTCACTCTCTCAAAACCCCTTTTGTTCATATGAGAAAGTGAAGATTTTTCTCTCTTTTCTCTCTCTCAAAACCCCTTCAAAACCCTAGCTTTTTCTCTCTCTTCTCTCTCCAACATTAACCACATCTAAAAAGTGGTTCCTGAAAACACAATGCATTTACTTGTGGGGTTGGTGTTCTTCGTCGATTAGGATTTCGACGACGTGGGTCTCTTTGGAATTTGCCATTGATTGGGAAATTCAGATGAGAAAGTGAAGATTGATGTGAATTGTAGGAATAGAAAACAATGTATATATATGAAAAACTAATCTCCATAATATTTTCAGAATAGAAAACTAATCTCTATATTTTCACAATGAAATGCAGACCCACCCAATTTGTTCACCACTGTGTAGCCGAAAAAATATATTTTGTTCAGAACTGTTTTGTCGAACAATAATGATCCTGTCAGCACTGTATGTCCGAACAAAATTTGTTCATCACTGTGTAACTTGAATCCATTCTAATTCATAACTTAAAATAACATGAATTAAATCCATTCAAAATACATAACTTAAATCCATTACAATTTACTCTTTTCCATTCTAAGTTAGTTTAACAAAGAAAATTACATAACTGACTATCTGCATTAATGTTCGGAACCTATGTATTGAACGAAAGGATTATGTTCAGTACTGTGTTACCGAACATAATTGTAACAGTCAGCAAACCAGTACCGAACAGCTCGAACGAAACAAGAACGATCGAAAACGATCGAGAATGTTAATACAAGACAGATAAAAGACCGAGAATGTTGTCCTCGTCCTCCATTGCTCTACACAGTGAAATAAGTGATGAAGTATACGTTATACCTGAAGCAAAACTTTCAAATTCAATAGCGTTGAGAATGGTGATGAAGATGACACATTCAGGATTTAAGATGATTATGAAAAATAATAGATTTAGGGTTTATGTTAATTGGTTATAAAAAGTAATAGGTTTAGGGTTTACAAACATGGAATACGTATAGTTGGAGTTGGAGGTGGGGTGTGGGTGTGGGTGGGTGTCCAATATTATGGAGTATTAGTTATTATTGATAGGTGTGTGTTCCATTTTATAATGTCTTTTAATGTAATTTTACTTTAGGGTATAATTGTAATAAAAAAAATTATAAAATAGGAGGTCCAAAGAATTTTGACAGGTGCTAATAGCAGCACTCTTTGTGAATTATTTAGTTTTCTCTTTTTTTTTCTTCTTATGAATCCCAGGGTCCTATTAGAGTAGAAATTACACAAAAGTATAGTCACTTGGATATTTGAGTTTAATTTTTGAGTGATAAAAGTAGGTTTCTTCAAATATGAAATTACATATTTGGGCAATCCGCACTATAGAGATTTTGAATTTTCCCTCATTTTGGAACAAATCTCACATTACGAGCGAAAAAGTACTCCAATGTAATACTCTAATAATATAACATTCCAATGTAACACATAAAAAAATTTCTTAATGTATTTTTTCCAAACATAACAACGTAACCCTCGAAAAAAAAATTTCTTACTGTATTTTTTTCAAATATTGTAATAACCGAAAAATTTAAGTTGTTTATTAGATTTTATATTAATATTATTTAATTATAAATGATTTCAAAAAAATAATTTTAACTTTATATTATTATTCAATATTATTTTCTAAATATTACGATATTTTTATTATATTTTTCTTTATATTTTTCCTAAATCAAAATACACTGTAATATAATATTTTCTGTACAAAAGACATGCCCCGCTAGCGGCTTGCTCTGCACGCCTCTTGCTCCTCACATTTTGTCACATATATATATAGGCAGTGGCTTTGGTCCAGTCTAAGATCGGACTGGACCGTGCTGTTAGGCCCGTGGGGGCCCACCACGAGTTCCGTTTTAATAATTCGAACCGTTCAATGTATAGAACTCGTCGAGTACTATATGTCTGTAAAAAATCACGTTGATCAGATATCGATAGCTATGTGAACAAAACAGCTTTTTATCAACCGTTAATTATTTCACCATCCATTTTTTTTTTATACAAAACTGATTTGATTATATAGCTATTGATATCCGATCAACGTGATCTTTTACAGACATATAGTACTCGACGAGTTTTACACATTGAACGGTTCGGATTATCAAAACGGGCCCAAAAAATGAGCCCCATGAACCGAACTGGACGAGTCCAGTCTTTATCTCAACTTGAGAAAAGCTGGACCCTATATATAAATGACCAGCAGCCATTTCATTCTCACCAATTCCAAACTCTCATATTCCCTATCTCTCTGCTCTCTAGTGTCTTTTTATATATAAAATTTTGGATTTAGTTTAGAATATTTAGTAAGTCACGGTGAATAAAAGATAAAAATTAAAATTAATGTTAAGATGAGTTATATTATATATTGAGTCACCATAATATATTTTATGTATGTTTTGAGTTATCATAATTTATTTACGTAAATTATATTTTATAAATTATATTTTTAATTTATGAACCTTATTTTATGTAATAAGGCAAATTTATGGATATAACTGTTTATTAAAATATGTTTTGAATAATTATTTTATAAGTACCACCACGAAAGTCTCATACTTTGGGGGACTTAAATAACCATTGGCCCTCTGATTAGTTACTTTGTGATCCCTTGTCTGTCATGGATTCACTGACTCTCTAATTTCTGGTGTAGAGCAAAGTGCTGTGTGGAACTAAGTGCTACACTATTGTGGGAGTCACTTCTAGAGTTCGTACGAGTGTTCTGTTCTACACCATGGTTATGATTTCTGATGTGGAGCAAAATGTTGTACGGAACTAAGTACTACATTATGGTGGGAGCCACCTCTAGAGTTCGTACGAGTCACTTCTTGAGTCCATACATTTGTTCTCTTAGTATAATATTTCTCACTCTGCCATGTGCTTATAACTGTTTACCAATTTTCATGAAATAATGTAATTCAGAAATAGTTTTTGGAAAGTCTTAAACGCAGGGCTGCGGAATAGACACACACAGTACTTTTATAATATTATAATTCTATTCTTCATATGTAAATATTGGCCTTTTTGGTCAATAAATTTTGTTGTAAAAATAGAAACTCCAATAATTATTTTGGTACCCTTACTTAAATATTTTTCCGCTCGCATTTAGTAATTTGCTTAAAAATTGGCCAGAGGTAACTTCAGTTACTGGCCATTATGATGCTTAACTCTTAGGTACGGGGAGCAGGTCGTGACAAGTGATATCAGAGCCTAGGATTTTAAAATTATTTTTATAAAAGTATTGGAGCATAAGACACATGCACAAATAGAATGGGGGAAACATTGTGCTAGATTACAAGTTGTATTTAAATTAAATATTTGTGTAGGAACAATTGTGATATATATAATTATGGTATTTCATTAATTTTGTAATTAAGATGAGTTATTTGTTACTTTATATATAATTGTATATATCTTTCATATATATGCTGAATAATTTGACCCAAAAAAAAAAAAAAAATCATTTTTGACTTTTTAGAAATGGGTCCAAATCTATAAATTTTCAAAAAAAAAAATTATAAAAAAAATTATAAAAATAGTGATTTTGAAACTATTTCCCATCAATGAAAAGTTCACAAATAAAAGAGATGGAAATTCATCTCAAATTCTTTCAACTCTTACATATGATTCTCTTATTTCACTTCCAGTCGCTTGTTTAATTGTCTTCTAATTTTTTTTTTTTTTTCATTTTTTAATTTTCAGAAACAAAACCAATGAAAAGTTTTTAAAGTTACCCATTGTTTTTCATTTTGGCCCAAAATAGTTTTTGATAAATAAACAGTGAGTTGTTTTTAGTAAATTTTTTTTGAGGTAATATTTTATATCAGATTAATCATCAAATATATATTTATCAAAGTGCGCAGCGGATAGTATACACATAAAACAAATTTCGAGGACAAAATTTTTAAAAGGAGGGAAGATTGTAACAACCCGAAAATTTAAATTATCCCATAAATTTTATATTAGTATTATTTAATTATAAATAATTTCAAAAAATAATTTTAACTTTATATTATTATTTAATTGTCACGACCCAAACCCGGCCCTATGGGTTTAGCACCGTAACTGGCCAGTAATCCGAGATTACCGAAGGCCTGCCGAACAGTAATACGGTTAAACAGAGTACAGGGCTTGGCGGAAGCCAATACAGTGAGTAACCAGTGTCCATTGAGCTGTGAAAACCTGTATGCCAAAAACATTTTTCATGCATTCATACAGTTCAGAACAGTACGGTCTATATACAGTCTATATACAGTCTATACAAACGTACAGTATGGGGACCTAATCCCTCGCTAACGGTACAGTGAAACAGTAGACAGTCGTACAAAACAGTAGGGAGACCGATGGGGGACACAAAAACATCCCAAGCCATAGCATGGCGACTCGGAACCTCGCAGTGAGGCACATAGGCTGGCTTGACAAAACTGGGGTCCAACCTACGCTCCTAGCTCCGGTCTGGCTGCTGAGAACCTACATATATATATAAACAGTGAGCTAAAGCCCAGTGAATAACATAAAGCGTAAAGAGGTTATGAATGAATGTCCTTACAATAATGAAAACAATTCATTAAACAGTATTTCGGTCTTTCAGTATTTCAGTCAATCAGTCATATGTGGTACACCCATTAGCCTATAAACAGTAGGTCCAAAAGGACCGGGGCTTAACAGACCCAACAGTAATGATGGCCATCAATCAGTAAACAGTATGGTTCCATAAGAGAACCGACAGAGCTCTGTAATAGTCACAGTAAACAGTAAGTGCTAAGGATGCCACAATACAGTTCAGAATACAGGACATACATTCATTCAGTAAATAATATCAGTTCAATAAACAGTTCAGTTCGGTATTCAAAAGATAACCATTTTGAACATATCTTTACACAATCGTTACTCACAGAGATTGGGCTAATAGCAGCTAGAGCGCGTCCCCGAGAGCCAACCCTAAACAGTTAACAAATAGAACACACACTAAGTTTCACAGTCGGGAAGTATGATAATTAAATCCCTAAATTTCCTCGGTGTGGTTCTACGTCTATATTCCCAATAAGATGTCTTAAACTAGGCCTAAGAATGCCTAGGATGAGATGAGGATGCAAAAATACAGTTGGAAGGCATTTTTCAAAAGTTGCTGAAAACAGGGGTCTCGCTCGAGCGAGCCTTCCTTCGCTCGAGCGAGGTTGCAAAATCAAAGACTTCGCTCGAGCGAACAATCCTTCGCTCGAGCGGTCTTATGAAACAGTAAAAGTACTGGATGCTCGATTTTTACGCGCGATACCACGCTCGAGCGGAGCTCTGAATAAAGGTGCTCGCTCGAGCGAGGAATCCTTCGCTCGAGCGAAGAAGCCAAATCTGGAATTTCCAGATTTGCTTTCCAAGCTCAAACCAAGTATTCTCAACTCAATTCTTGACCTCTTGGGCCCAAATTCTGGAAAATACATCCCAAAACAATGAATAACAAGTTTCAAAAACCAATTTATGAATTCAAGCCCCAAAGGTGAATCAATTAAAACCATTTTTCAAACCCATTTCAAGAATAAATTTCAAACCATGCAATGCATGAACTTTAAACCAAAATCAAGCTTCAATTCTTGCTCAATTGAGCTCAATAGTTGGAAAACAAAATGAAAACATGGACTTTAACGAAAACATGAGCTTGTATGTACAATCTACCATGAATTCAACTTCAAAATACACCAATTCAAGCATGCATGCAACAATGGAGTTCCAATTCAACATATAAGAGCAAATTCATGACTTAACTACTCTATAACCATGACACATGCAAGATGGAACTCAAAGACAACAAGGAGAAGATGGATTCACTTACCTAAATCTCAATTTCTTGTCTAGAAGTTCAATTTAGCAACCTATGTTACAAATCCTTCAATTCCCAAGCAATCCACAAGATGAACAAGATGAATTCAATTTCCTCTTAATTCTCTCCCTCTCTCTCACTTTGGTCGGCTAGAGGCAACAAAATGGCTGATCAATTGATATACAAGGCTCTATTATAATAATAAATAAAGGTCCACTATAGGTGGCAATTTGGTAGATAAGCCTAAGTTTGGCAATTAACTCCTTTTAATCCAATTTAATCATTCCTAATCAATTTTCAGATAAATATACCATTAAATCACAAATATTCTACTGATCCCAAAACTCTAAACGGTTCCTAATTCGGCCGCCGATAAGGCCTTCAAGTAGCAGTTTAAACATATGAATTCAAACAGATAATCAATCAATCAAACAGATGCAATATGCAATTCAATAGATAAACTTATTCAATCTCAGTTTCGATTTCAATCAGTCCATTCAGTACTTCAGTTAATTCAATTATCAGTCATTATCAGTTCAGTTTAGCAGTAACCAGTAGCTAATTCAGTCGTTTATCGGTAATCAGTACGAGGGGTGTTACATTAATATTATTTTCTAAATATTATAATATTTTTATTATATTTTCCTAAATCAAAATATGCTAAAATTAATATTTTCTATACAAAAGACGTGCCCCTCAAGCGTCTTGCTCGCACGCCTCTTGCTCCCCACGTTCTGTCGCACATATATATATATATATATATATATAAATGTCCAACAGCCATTTCATCCTCACCAATTCCAAACTCTCATATTCTCTCGCTGCTCTCTAGTGTCATTTTATATATAAAATTTTGAGTTTAAGTTTGAATATTTAGTAAGTTGTAGTGAACGAAAGGTAAAATCTAAAATTAATCTTAAGGTGAGTTATATTATACCTTAAGTCACCATAATATATTTTACGTATATTTTGAATTATCATAATTTATTTTACATAAATTATGTTAATAAATTATATTAACATTTTTAATTTATGAACCTTATTTTATATAACAACCATGATACAGATCCCTACTATCCCCCTCCCCCATCCCCACTTCTCCCACATACACGTGGGGGTTAGTGATTGGAGAGGGAAAAAAAAAAATTATGGCCAATGATTGCCCACCAGGGGTCCTGGGGGTCTCCCTAGTGGGGGTCCCAAGCATTATACTTTATATAATAAGGAAAATCCATGGATATAATTATTTATTAAAATGTGTTTTGGGTAATTATTTTATAAATACCACCACAGAGGTTTCATGCCTTGGGGGACTTAAATAATCATTGGCTCTCTGATTAGTCACTTTTGTGACACTCTGTCTGTCATGTATCCACTGACTCTTTGATTTATGGTGTGGAGCAAAGTGTTGTGCGGAGCTAAGTGCTATACTATTGTGGGAGCCACCTCTAGAGTTCGTACGGGCCACCTCTTGAGTCCATACATCTGTTTTGTTATGTTTTGTACCGTGGTTATGATTTCTGGTGTAGAGCAAAGTGTTGTACGGAGCTAAGTACTACACTATGGTGGAGCCATCTCTAGAGTTCGTACGTGTCATTTCTTGAGTCCATACATTTGTTCTGTTTCGTTCTGTACCGTGGTTATGATTATTTTGTTTATATGATCTCTGTATTATATGTCAAATGATCTCTGTATTATATACTCTGTATTTTAATATCAAGCTTTGTTTAGCCAATATTTATCCATGGTGAATTTTATGCCCTTATACTTTGAGTATAATATTTCTCACTCTACCATATGCTTATAACTGTTTAGCAATTTTTAAGAAACAATGCAATTCAGAAATAGTTTTTGGAGAGTTTTAGAAGCAGAACTGCAGAATATATACACACAGCACTTTTATAGTATTTATAATTCTATCATTTATATGTAAATATTGACATTTTTTGTCAATAAATTTTGTTATAAAAATAGAAATTCTAATGATTATTTGGGTAGCTTCACTTAAATATTTTTCTACTCGCGTTTAGTAATTTGTTTAAAATTTGGTCAGAGGTAACTTCAATTACTGGCCATCACGATACTTAACCATTGGGTACGGGGAGCAGATCATGACAAATATAACACTATAATGTAATATACAAAAAAAAAAAAAAAACTCATTAGTGTACTTTTTCCAAACGTAACACTCTAATCAATGTAATCTCAAATGTAACATTCTAATGTAACATACAAAAAACACTAAAAAATTTCCTAGTGTACTTTTCCTGAACGTAATATTTATAGTTTGAAATAATACATTTACCCAAAACTTACTAAGGAATTTTTGTACTCCTTTTTGAATAGTTTGAAGAATCCTACATTTTTTTTAGAGTGTTACGTTTAGAAAAAGTACACTAAGGAGTTTTTTTGTATGTTATATTAGAGTGTTACGTTTGAGAATGGTACACTGAGGATTTTTTTTTAAGTGTTATATTGGAGTGTAATATTTGAGTGTTACATTGGAGTGTTATAGTTTAAAACTATACATTTGTCCAAAATTTACTAAAAAATTTTTGTACTATTTTTTAAATGTTTAAAGAATCCACATCCTTTTAAAATGTTTGAAGAATCTCATATTTCAAGTTATTTTTGTACTCGTTTTGAAATATTTGAAAAATCTCATATTACAAGTCATTCCAAATAAAAAAAAATTCTCATATAAAAATTTATCCCAAATTTGATTCTTATATGTTATGTATCTTACCTTTCTAATATCAAAAAAAAAAAAAAAAAAAAAAAAAAAAAAAAAAAAAACATAATATAAAAAGGATATAACCGTAAACCCAATTCTAAGTAATATATTAAATCCAACTTCCCAAAATCAATAGGACTAACTGGTTTATAAAAAAATTCTTAAGACTAAATGGATCACTATTCCTTAAGATGAGATTTATAGATAATTTTTCTTAAATATTTTGAATTAAAATTTATAAGGGTAAAAAGTATCTAACCCCATGTGGTTTTGGTCTATTGATGACCCTTAAGGTTTGAATATATGCACATACTTCGGGAAATTTTATTTTCACACACCTACTTATCTCTGTATACATACTTAATGAAATATTATTTTAATGACAATTATATCATAAAACAAAATGACAATAATGGACATCAATACACACACTACAAATTAAATTTAGAATTTTTGTGTGCATATCTTTAAAAAACGATAGTTCTCAGTGCACATCTTTTAAAAAAACTAAAACTAAAACTTTTCTACATTTTTTTTTTCACTTACTCTATTGTCTTCCATTGCTTGCTACACTCCATTGTTACACTTTATTTTTTGCTTCGTTGTTACACTCTATCCATTGTTTGCCTACACTAATCTGATATTGCTTTATTCTATTATTTATAACTTTGTTCCATTAGATTCTACCATTATTCTTGATCTTCGTGATGAAAGATTTGCACTTTTGCCCCTTTGTTGTAAGCTATAATTATCCCTAAAATTTACAATGAATCAATACACTTCACTTGTGAAGTTCACATTTCAATCATATCTTATGTACAAATTCATTTTTGAATTCGAACTACAAAATCCCTTTTTTTCTCTCTCTCATCTTCCCTTTCTTTCCTACCCAAAAAAATAGAAAATAAAAAAACAAATAAAGCAGCTGCAGAATCAGAGCATAGTAAAAAACTTGATTTCATATTCCGTCGACATTAATTACAGGATTAGATTATCCAATGCCTATAATATCAATTTTTTAAAAGATGGGTCTTCAATGGAGTTGGTAGAAGATGGGTCTTCATCGTGGATGGATGTGTGGCTGTATTTCAAGGTGGGTGGAAACCTATTTAGATTGTGTGTATACAATATTTAAGTTAGGGTTATAATTGAAACATATGGTGTGTGGAATGAGAATAATAATATATAATTAAATTGATAAGTGTGTGAATTGAGATATGATGTGTACAAAAATGAAAGAGTGTGTGGAAATAGAATTTCTCACATACTTCCCCTATAAATTTAGAATGATCTGCAACTATTACCTTTTTATCCAAACAAACGGCAAGTGAATTGCCCACGCCTTATTTGCAAGTATTGCTCCGTTTGACAATCTTTCCTTCTAAAATGATTTGTCCAAAAAACCAAAATGCCCTTACCATTCACTATGGAAGACTATGCTATTAAATGGGTGTTACCACATCTTAGAAAACCCAAATTGATTATTTTATTTATTTATTTTTATCTCTTATTTATTTTATTTAATCAAAAATGGATTTGTTTAATTTCTCTTCCACTCTGTTTTCGTCTAATATATTGTGCTAGATGACTGTCTTTTTTTATTTTTTCTTTTCTATTTTTTTAGTTTTATTTTTTTGTTTAAATCATAAAATTATATTAATCTAATTTTTAATTTTTAACCCATCTTTTTATTTATTAATATTTTAAAATAAACATATATATATATATATATATCAAATTAAATCATAAAAGTTATTGCTATAAAATTACCATATTTAATAATATTTTAAATTAAACATACATATATTTATATGTACAACAAATTAAATTATAAATTAATCTAACTACCTTAATTAATTATCATAAAATTACCTGAATTAAGTTTAAATTTTTAACTTAATTTCTTATTTTTGGAAACATTACTTTTTAGCCAAAAAATAAAAAAGCCATTAAAAAAAGCAAAAAAGCAAACAAACTATACAAAAAAGTCAAAGATTCAATTTTTTCTTTATTTTTTGCACATATTTTCATAAAAAATAAAAAAGTCATTCCAAACATACTAATTTTTTTTATCTCATATTTTAACCAAAAAAATAAAATGTTACTAAAATAACTTATTCTCAAACGAGGCCTTAATAACATTTTAAATTATATATACAAATATATATAATTAAATCATAAATTAATCTAAACATCTTTATTACCATAAAATCAAATCATAAAATTTAAAAAAGAGAGGCAACCAGTAGTAGTTATTGCAATGTTCCTAACAAATTGCACAACAGAATAGAAACAAAATTAAAGAAATCAACAAAAAAATAAAAATAAAAATAAAAAGATAGGTGTTTGTATATATAAATTAAAGCAGTTAGATTAATTTAATTAAGTTAATTTTTGATAATGAATTAAGGCAGTTAGATTAATTTATAATTTATAATTTATATATGCATATGTTTAATTTAAAATATTATTAAATAAGGTGATTTTATGGTAATAAATTAGAGTGTAGTTTAATGTACGATTAATTTGTTATATATTTAAAATGTTATTAAATAAAAAATGGGTTAAAAATTAAAAATAGATTAAAGTAATTTTATGATTTGATTTTATGGTAATAAATGTGTTTAGATTAATTTATGATTTAATTATATATACATATATTTATATATTTGTATATATAATTTAAAATTTAATTAAATAAGAAATTAAGTTAAAAATTAATTAAGTTAATTTTATGATAATAGATTAGGGTGTTTAAGTTAATATATGGTTTAATTTGTTAAATATGTGATTTATATAGAAAATTATAAGTATGAAAGAGAGAGAAGCCTTTTATGTAAGAGTAAATTAGTCTTTATAAAGTTTATCATTAATGGTATTTTTGAAGATCAGTCCAAAATCAGAGGGAAATGTATGCATATATCAAATTTGGAGAATTTTATTTACACTCAAAAAATATTTAAGTAAGCCCAATTTTTTAGTACATCCTATTAAATTATTTAGGATTATAATTTATTCTTAGTACATTTTTTTTTTCTCCCCAAATTACCCTTTTGAAGTACACCCAAATAAAATAAATTAAAAAATTCAAATTAGTTTTGAAAAACTTTTCTTTTTGTTATTAATCTAATACACATTATTTTTTTTAGATAACCAACATAATGGATATTAGCCAAAATTAGTCAAAATTAAAGCTTGGTTTTGATATACATACAGATAAGTTCATTATATTTAACCTAGTTTGCATAATAATACACCAAAAGATTGCGATTTTACACTAATGGCGTGATTGGACTGTTAATCCACATGATTAGAACAAACAAAATTCATGATTTAGTAAAATAAGAAACTGAAACACAAATTTAGGGTTGAAGTATATAAATTGAAATAAGTGAAATTTGAAGCTTGAGTTTGATAAACGAAGACCATGTATATATATTGATATATATATATATATATATAATCAAATGTTCATTAAAAGTTGCAAGTTTTTTAAGTGCAACTAATAATATAATAAAAAATAACGATATTGATAATAATAGTGTGTTTTGGTGGAATGAATTGAAATTTTGAAGTGAAAAATAAAAAGAAAATAAATAATTGAAACTTGGAGAAGAAGATGAAGAGATTTGAATAAGAAGACATATAATTGACTAGGCGTGCCATGAAAAAAAATAATATTTTATTTTAATATTTAATGTCCTTATTAGTAAATTCATATTCAGAGCTGTTACATGGCTCGAAATTTTCGAGCTCGAATTTGTCCCGAATCCAAAATGACGTCGTTTTCGATTATCTTATCAGTAAGAGAATTGTAATATATCTTACCGGTAAGAGAATTTTATTACATGTTACCGGTAAGAGAACCCAAAACGACGTCGTTTTGGGTTTCAAGCTAATTTCGAGCCAAACGATTTTGGGCCCTCAAACATTTTTCATTCATATTAGGTATAATATGAATTAAAAATTAAAAATTTAACTTGAATATAGTGGCTTCATTTGGCAAGAGTTTTTTTGGCTATTTTAGTCACAAAAGACAAAATAGGCTATTTTAGTCACAACAAACAAAACATCACATCCAACCCATAATCATTACACTATTGTCTTACAACAAAAGTCAAAAAAGCTAAAAAGTCAAAAAGTCCTTCCCAAACCAAACTTTTTAGCCCAGACTAAAATAATCAAAAAAAATTAAAAAATCAAAAAATCAACCCACTTTCCAAACAGGGGCCGATATTTTTGAGTTCAAATAGAATGACACAACAAATTTTAGGAAGAATCATCTGCAAGCCGAAACCACAAGTGGGTAAAGCCCTTTTTACCCAATTTATAAACTATAGAAAGTCGTGTTAAATTTCTGCAACCTTTTTGAAATACAATAAACTACAAAAGCACAATAAAGTGCTTTAGCATTAATAGGTTATATTTTAGAAATTTATTATTTATCAAATTTTATTGATAAATTTATGAATTCTTTTTATTTTTTATAAATAAATTTATAATGATAAATTTGTTGATAGAATTTATACTTCATTAATAAAACTTGTAATAAATAAATAAATCTAATTAATAAAATTAGTTGATAAATAAGTGTCTTTTTAAAAAGTCATAGGACATTGACGGTTGTGTTCGTATGTACGTTGCACGTGCGTTTCCTTGACAAAATTCACACCTGCTCCTTTTTGAATTTCTATATGCATCCATAGACTTTCTAGGGATAAAAAGGACGGAAAATGTCTCGTAGTTCAAATTTTGTGGCTTAAAAGTGGTTCAAATGGCCAAAACGACGTCGTTTTGACCATTTTTATGTTGTTCTGTACTCAAAACGACGTCGTTTTGGCCATTTGAGCCACTTTTGAGCCACAAAATTTGAGCTACGTAGCATTGCCGAAAAAGGACCTTGCTACATTCTCTAAAAACACCCTTTTTAATTCCTCTAATTTTCATATCAAGTAAAAAAAAAAAAAAAACAAGGAAACACTTACCCAGAATAGAAATTAGGGGATTAGGGGGGGGTGTTTTTAGGGCTCCAAATCATTTTCCGGATAAAAAAGTGCATATCATTAATAAATAAATAAAAATGCTATTCTTGGGTTATTCTCTATAATTATTTATCTTGTGAAATTTATGTGTAGAAAAAAATTAAATTACTTCTATAATAAATAAAACTCATGACATTTGTTATATGTATAACTGTAGTCATTTTAAAATAAAATTAAATATTTTTTTTATTTTAGTTTCCTGATTACGACAAAAATTGGGGTGAAAAAATGTTGAAGAAAATAAACATGTGTGCTGATGATTTCATGTAGAAAAATGTGAAAACTATGATTTCATGTGAAGCCCTTTTTACCCAATTTATAACTATAGAAAGTCATGTTGTTAAATTTCTGCAACATTTTTTAAATACTATAAACTACAAAAGCACAATAAAGTGCTTTAGCATTACTAGGTTCTATTTGGAGATTTATTATTTATTAAATTCAATTGATAAATTTATCAAATGATAAATTTATGAGTTTTTTATTTTTATTTTTTATGAATAAATTTATAGTGATAAATTTATGAATAGAATTTATACTTTATTAATAAAACTTGTAAATAAATAAGAGCTCGTTTGGGAATATATTATTTTAGTAATTTTTTAATTTTTTATAAAAAAATATGTAAAAAAAATAAAAAGAATAATATAATAATTTATAATAATTTTTTAATTTTGTGATTAAAATTAAAAATTACCAAATGAGATCTAAGTCTAATTAATAGAAATGGTTGATAAATGCCTTTTTAAAAAGTCATGGGGTTGTGTGTTTGTATGTACATTGTACGTGCGCTTCCTTGACAAAATTCACACCTGCCCTTTTTGAATATGGTGTTGGGAAAGTCTTGGACTTGGATTTTTTTTTTTTTTTTTCACAAAAAGACAAATTTTTTATAAAATAAAAAAAAAATACATCTAAATAAAATATCACATCTAATCTTATAATTATTTTATTTTTTTTTTTACAAACATCACATCCAACCACAAAAAAACTCAATTATCATTTCAAACATAAAAAAAATTTTCTCCAATAATATCCAACAATTAAAAAAACTTACATAAAAACTCACTTTCCAAACACCCGTACATAGGGCTGCAAACAAACCGAATCGAGCCGAGCTTTGCTGAGCTTGAGCTTGGCTCGATAAGGAACTAGGCTCGAGTTCGGCTCGGCTCGTTAATTCTAATGAAACTTGAGCTCGGCTCGATAATTTTTTTTAATATTATTTATATTATTTAATATATAAAAATGTATTTATATTATTATTTATATATATTTATATATTTTTAATATATAAATAATATAATATATTTATTATATAATTTAAATAAAGATAAACGAGTCGAGCTTATTCGAGCTCGAGCTCGGCTCGTTTATTAAACGAGCCTAATATTCGAGCTCGAGCTCGGCTCGTTTACTAAACGAGCCAAGTCGAGTTTGTTCATAAACAGCTCGGTTCATTTGCAGTCTTAACTTGTGTGTTTGGTTATAAGTTGTAAGGTTTTGTATCAAATATCACATCAAAAATTTTCCACTCAATTCAAAATTCTTTTCAAAACTCATTTACCAAACAAAATTTTCATACTCAAATCATAATTCCAAAACTCACAAACTTAAAATACAACTCTTATTCTCAAATCATATATAGAAAACTCTACCAAACGCTACCTTAATGTTTTTTCTCCCTAGTTTTTGTTGTAATTGGGAGACTAAAATGATAAAATATTTAATTATATTTTAAAATGACGACAGTTATATATCATTAATTTCATCATTTTTTTTTTCACTTTATAGCATGAGTTTTATTTATTATAGAATTAATTTGATTTTTTTTCTAAACATAAAATTCACAAGATAAATAATTATACAGAATAACCCAAGAATAGTATTTTTATTTATTTATCTATTAATGATATGCACTTTTTTATCCATAGAAAATCTATGGATGTACACAACTCAAAATTTTATTAAAACTCACAAATTTTTTTTAAAAATTCGAAAAATATTTTTTTTGAATATATAAAAATTAACATGTGTCAATTGCAAAAAAAAAAAAAAAGACTGGTGGACCAACCGGTTAGGCCAAATTTCACAAAAAAAAAAAAAAAAAATGAAAGTCGTGCCTCACACAGAAATTTTTTGCAGAATTTTTTAAATGTTATGAAAATATAATTTGAACATCTTATTCAAATATCATATTAGAATGTGTGGGCACAACCAAACATGTGTGCTGATGATTTCATGTAGAAATATGTGAAAACTATGATGATTTCGTGTAAAGCCCTTTTTACCCAATTTATAAACTATAGAAAGTCAAGTTATTAATTTCTGTAACCTTTTTGAAATACTAGGGGCACTTAGAGGAGAGGCTAAAAAAGTTAATTTTTTGACTTTTTAATTTTTTTTAGTCAAAAAATTTAATTTTTTTAGTCAAAAAAATTATCAAAAAAATTAAAAAGTTAAAAAATTAAAAAATTAACTTTTTACCAACTTTTCAAAACACCACAAACTACAAAAGCACAATAAAGTGCTTTAGCATTAACAAAAATGCTCGGTAGCACTAATGATGTGGCAGTGAGCCCCACCCACCGCCACTGTGCCTTGTTTTTTTATTTTATTTTTCATTTCATTAGTGGTGGTTTAGTGGTACCAAATTAGTGGTAAACTATTGTTAGCATTAATAGGTTCTATTTTGGAGATTTATTAGCTATTAAATTTTATTGATAAATTTATCAAATGATAAATTTATGAGTTTTTTATTTCTTATTTTTTATGAATAAATTTATCAATAGAATTTATATTTTATTAATAAAACTTATAAATAAATAAGACCTCATTTAGGAATATATTATTTTAATAACTTTTTATAAAAAGATATATAAAAAAATAAAAAGAGTGATATGATAATTTATAATAATTTTTAAATTTTTTAATTAAAATAAAAAATTACTAAATTACTAAACAAGATATAAATCTAATTAATAGAATAGACTAATAAGTGTCCTCTTAAAAAAGTCATGGGAAATGACGGTTGTGTTTGTATGTACTTTGTACGTGCGCTTCCTTGACCAAATTTAGGGTTGGGTAAGGGATTCGTGAAATTTGTAATTTAATTTAGTTCAGTCTAATTTGGTAGGTTTGGATTGATTTTTTAAATCCGTAATTCGGTTTCGGATTGAAAAATTAAAAATTCGTAGTTTACGGATTGGTTCTGAATTGAACCTTATAGTTCCGGAATGGAACCGATTCGAACCGTATATAAATAGTTTATATTTTTATTATACACCCTCTCGCATAATATCTTCTCTTATTCCATATAAAACTTAAATCCAAACCTAAACCTGCATAGTATCTTCTTTTATTACTTTTGTTTGTTAGTTTTTAGTTTTAATTTATAATGATCTAAATACTTATAATGGAATCAGTTTTCTTATGGTTATTTAAATTCTAGAACAATGTGTCGCTATTATAGAAAGACATGTTGTTATTGTGGAACTAATATAGTGTTATGTTTATATTTTTATGAAATTAAAGCGTTATATATATATTGTTATTTAATTATATAAATCCATGGTCCTAAACCGATCCAATCCGTATTTAAATGGATTGGTTAGGATTAGTTTCACGATTTAAACGGATTGAATTGGTTCCAAGTTTTTAAGAACTGTAAATAACAAATTGATCTTAATTCTATCTCAATCTAATCCAATCCGGACCATCCTCAACCCTAACAAAATTCACACCTGCCCTTTTTGAATTTCTATACATCCATAGATTTTCTACGGATGAAAAAGTGCATACGATTAATAAATAGGGAAATATTTGGGACCTCGAATTGTGATGTTCAAAATGCGCCTTGACTTCCCCCTTTTTTTTTTTTGCTGTATTGGTTTGGTTGTTTTTTTTTTTTTTTGAAAGGTGGTTATGTGTAAGAGTGTGTTAAAAAATTAGATATTCCGCACCAACTCAGTCTGTATGGTTTGATAAAGTGAATGTGTTGGGTTGGACTGATTGAGTGATAAAATCGACTGATCAATTAGGCTGTTGGCTAAAATTTATTAATTCTATATAATCAGTTAGGCTAATAAGTTGATACGAGATGTCTAATTTTTTGACACATTCCTACACACATAACCACCTTTCCAAAAAAAAAAAAAGACAAAAAACAACCAAACCAGTACATCCCAACAAATAGAAGAAGAAGAAAAAAAAGAATTCGAGGCACATTCGAGCCTTACAATTTGAAATAAATAAAAATACTATTATTGGGTTATTCTCTATAATTATTTATCTTGTGAATTTTATGTGCAGAAAAAAATTAAATTAATTCTATAAGAAATAAAACTCCTGACATTTGTTGTGTATTTACGTATAAAGCGGAAAAATTAATGATATATAACTGCCGTCATTTTAGTATTTACGTATAAAGCGGAAAAATTAATGATATATAACTGTCGTCATTTTAAAATATAATTAAATATTTTGTCATTTTAATCTCCCGATTACGACAAATTTTTTTGGGGGGGGGGGGGGGTGGGAATCGTTGAAGAAAATAAACATGTGTGCTGATGATTTCATGTAGAAATATGTGAAAACTATGATGATTTCATGTAAAGCCCTTTTTACCCAATTTATAACTATAGAAAGTCATGTTGTTAAATTTCTGTGACCTTTTTGAAATACTAAACTACAAAAGAACAATAAAGTGCTTTACAAATTAATAGGTTATATTTTGGAGATTTATTATCTATTATTGTAAATTCTATTGATAAATTTATCAATAGAATTTATACTTTATTAATAAAATTGTAATTAATAGAATTGGTTGATAAGTGTCTTTTTAAAAGGTCATAGGACATTCAAATGATAAATTTATGAGTTTTTTATTTTTTATTTTTTACAAATGAATTATAATGATAAATTTATCAATAGAATTTTACTTTATTAATAAAATTTATAATTAATAGAATTGGTTGATAAGTTTCTTTTTAAAAAGTCATAGGACATTCAAATGATCGTTGTGTTTGCATGTACTTTGTGCGTGCGTTTCCTTGACAAAATTCACACCTGCCCCCTTTTGAATTTCATACATCCATAGATTTTCTATGGATAAAAAAGTGCATAACATTAATAAATAAATAAAAATAATATTCTTGGGTTATTCTCTATAATTATTTATCTTGTGAATTTTATGTGTAGAAAAAAATTAAATTAATTCTATAATAAATAAAACTCATGATATTTGTTGTGTATTTACGTATAAAGTGAAAAAAAAGGGGTGAAATTAATAATGGAGTGTTTTGGGAAGTTGATAAAAAATTAATTTTTTGACTTTTTGACTTTTTTGGCAAAAAATTGGCTTTTCTTTTGGATAAAAAAGCTCTGAAAAAAACAAAAAAGTCAAAAAACTGACTTTTTAAACTTGTTGCCAAATTGAGCCGATATATAACTGTTGCTATTTTAAAATATAACTAAATATTTTGTAATTTTGGTCTCCCGATTACGACATAGATTGGAGGGAAAAAAACGTTGAAGAAAATAAACATGTGTGCGGATGATTTCATGTAGAAATATGTGAAAACTATGATGGTATGAATGCTTACCACACCTTGTGGAAAGCTTTCAAATTTAGTTATGTTAAGACTTTAGGACCATGGATTCAACAAAACTTTCGAGCAATCTAGGCCTTGATATTTTTGCAAAATATTGTTGGCCAAATTTTTCACTAAGGCGGTAAACGAGTTGAGTCGGATTAGGTTGTTTAAACTTAATTTTAAAATCACTAGGCCTCTCAAAATATGGTCAAATTTATCTTGTTTGTATTTCGAATGGATTTTAAATAATTTTTAATCGAACTAATAACGAGCTGAACTCTAATAGCTTAGTTTTTGTATAGTACATATAAATTTATTAAACTAAACAAGAAGTTGCTTAAGATTGACTTGAAAATTTAATAAGCTTTACAATGTCTTTAAATTATATGTAAGTTATCAATAATTAAAAAGCTTAACCCACGCTTCTCAATAAAACCCAAGTATTAAGGAGAGGTGTTGGCTGAGCTTTTCAATTTAGTACTAGAGCTTGGTTAGGTCTGTGATTGGTGTGCCGTTTGTCTAACTACTGTATATCCTTGTCTAGGAGGGTTTGTTAGAATGTGTTCTACATCATCTGGAGTTGCCTCCCATTTGTGTTGGTTATAAGAGTCTAGTTTCTCTCTCCTTAATGTAGGGCAATCTTCACTGTATTTAAATAAATTAAATTTTGTTGTGTACTTAATAACAAATAGAATATAAAAGAAATAAAGGAAATGAGATAAATTGTTTGATTACAAAAATCAAACTAGAAATAGAATAAAATAAATAAAAACAGGTTTTAATTTGTTACAAAAACAAAATTAAAATCTGATTTAAATAAACAAATAAAACAGGAAAATAAATTAAGCAACTTACTTGATTAATTTCTTTTATTAATAATCTGATCAACTCCAGTGTTTGACACTGTGTCCTTAAGACAGATTCGTCCTCTCCACGGTACTTTCAGAATATGGACGTCTATCTCCCAAGATGAAATGATCAACAACAAATAAATGCAGCACTACAATTTATTTGTTCAACGAACACACTAAGTGTTTACACTCTTTCTCACAAAAATTAAATGTAGCAAAATGAAGAATAAATTTGCAGGGGAGAAGTACGAAATTTCTGAATGAAAACATCAAATGAGAGCTGCCTATTCCTAGATGTAGTGGTGGCTATCGGTTTTGAATTAAATAGGTGCTAACCTGTTTTGAACAGGTATGAAACCTGTTTGGTTTTGAATTAAACAGATTTAAATTTGTTGGGTTCAAAATTCAAACAGATAAAACCGTAAGGACCTATTTGGGTGTAGAGAAAAACCGGAACAGATTGATTCCGGAATTAATTTGAATTCTGGGACAGATTTTATTTTAAAAAAATAAAATTAAATTCAAATGTTTTTGGCCCAAAAAGATTAGTATTGGGCCGAACAAGCCCAACCCAATCACACACCACGCACCCGCGCCTAAGCCCAGGCCCAGGCCCAGTCCGCCCGACCGGAAGGATGGCGGTGACGGCGCGCGCGCGCGTGTGTGGTGAGTTTTGCGTCCAATGGGTGTAGCCCATTTTGCTCATAACCTCCCTCTTTACAAAACTTGGGTACCCCTTGGGGCACACCCCAAGGTCCAATCACATGCTTTATAAATCCATTCAAAACTTCCCACCAAATCAATATGGGACAAGCCATTTTCCAACCTTAAGGAATTTCTACCAAAACTCCATTTCTATGGAGCTCACTTTGGCTTCAATTTCCCATTCACTCGATAATGGTTTTGAGCAGCCAAATATACCACGTGAATCACAACATGACATAAAACGCGTAACCACTTTGATCCGCCAATTTTGGCGCACGGGTCCCACCTAAAAAATATACCAAATTTAGGAAAAAATTCTGTTATTAACCCAGAATTTCTAAACCATTCTAACAATCCCCCACATGAATGGAATTTGATGACAACGGAAATGCAACAAAATGCAGAATTTGTCGAAAGAGTATAAGCGGAAAATATCTTGCATCAAGATAGGTAGCTTTCGGCCTTGAACCTTCCCTAGTAATAACCTATCAGACTTACTAGCTAACTAATGGATGCGATGCCTTGAATTGTTCAGCCGTTTGTGTAAGCCAAGACAATAGATTTCACACAAAATATCTTCTAACACATCGTGGTTCTCACTGTTGTGTTCATTTTGGCCTTGAACGCTCCTGGTTTTCATAAGTGTTTCTAGAGAATTTAGCCTCTTGCATTCTCATAGAACCGGCCCCAGTTCGACACTCATATAGGTGATTTTTATTGTGAGTATCTCCTTATACTCGTCTTGTTTTTTATGCTTAAATCAAGATATAAGTAATCATTAAAATCAAAGCTTATCTTTAGACCCCTACAAAAAACACATGTT
>JAPPVO010003114.1:0-10970 GCA_030407325.1 Camellia japonica
AAACCATTTCATCATGGCCAAATACATTAACCCTGTTGAGGATTCTTGAATGGGTCTAAGGTTATTTGTGTATATGATGTAATGACCATAGTGTCTTTTTTCTATTGTAAAACAGTTTCTATATTATTTAGAAAACAAATATGTTTCTAAAAAAAAAATAATAGAAGTGAAATAAGTTCTCTTTATACATATTAAAAAAATATAGTTTCTATTTCAAAAATAGTATGGTGTGTAAAAAACATATAAAACATTTTCTGTGTTACTTTAAAAATTAAATATGTTTTTTGAAAAAAAATAACAGTGAAACAGTTTTTTTTTTTTGGGAAATTAAAGCAAAATAAAGAACATAGTCACAATTACACAAAACAGAGGCTAGTCCCTCATGACACTAGTGCCAGTCATGTCTTCTATGATCAATTGACTGACTTCAACTGGTGGTGAATCAAGGAATACTACATGTTCTTCTATGAAACAGTTTATGTTCAAATAATGTACTTTATTATATATATTAATAAATAAATAAAAAACTTTCTGTTTTCCTTATAAAAAAAGAAAAAAAAAAAAAAACAGATTTTATATATTACTTAATGACACATTTAAAAATTATTTTATATTGCCAAAAATTGATAAAAAACAAAAGTTGTAGATTCTAATCATATAAGCATACTCAGTGCTATCAAATTACCATTGGTTATAAATCTCTATCTTTGCATTGTTCGCACACCAAATAAATAAATACATGCTGAAGTATTACTCAGGAAAGCTACATACACCAGAGAGTCTCTATTACACTATTCCCTACAACACCATTGGGGCAATTTGAATTAAATATCAAATCATATTGTATAAGTCCCTATAGTTGCTAATTCTTTTTCAATATAAAACACACTACCATCAATATAAAAGTAAACTTTGATCTCAAGCATTCTCATATATTCATTCCTACTCTTCATCATCCAATTGCAAACTATGTTTCTGTACAAAAATAAATCCCCTTTCATACTCTTCATTGAGACATTTTATCAAATTGGTAGTAGGCAAGAAATAAATCCCCTTTCGTTGTCTCTGTTTCTGTACAAAAATGATTTCTATGCCTTCATTGAATTTTCAAAAATAAATAAATAAATAATAACAAAAATTGTAGTTCTGATGATAATAATAAACTCACCCAAAAAAAGTGGAACAAAACCTATGATTCGGTTATGGTTCATTATTGGGCAAAGTTTTTCAAAAAAGTTATTGGGCATATATTGCATTCATTGAAAATTTGAAGCAACAGATAATTAGAAGAAGTTGTGCACAGCACAGGGTTGCTTCTCAGTGAGGCATTTCATCGAACAACAAAAAAACATATTACAAATATGGACAATTCATGTTTTTGCAAAGCGAAAATGTGATCAATCAGAATGAAAACAAGGCAATCGAAGAGTTGATAGAGAAGAGAGGCAAATCATACCAGAGAGAGTTGATTGGAGGGTAAAAACTGATTCGAACTTTGGTTGGTCTTCGTACAGCTGTTTACAAAGGCGACGATTCGAACTCTGGTTCGTCTTCATACAGCGGTTTGAGAGAGGGAGAGCCTGTGAGGGAGAAGGAAGACGCGGTGGGGGAGGAGCGACGTCGGCGGTGAGGAAGGAGTGACCAACGGCAGCAGCCGTGTGAGCAGAGCAGAGAGAATGCGATGCGATGCGCCTCTGTGAGTGTGACCTGACCCTAAAATGAGTCAAAAAAAAAAAACACACACACGGGTGCCGAGGACACGGTTGGAGAACGTATCACTCTTCCCAGTCCAAAAATTAGGATAATGTTTGAGAGCTCGAAAGTTCTTCCCCCTAATCTTCTTAATATTCAAAATGACGTCGTTTTGGGTATTATTTTTTATTTTTTTTTATTTTTTTCCTTCTTCTTCTTTCATTTTCAGTCGCAGAGAGGAAGAGGGAGAGGGAGAGAAAGAGAAGAGAGAAAGAGAGAGAGAAGAGAGAAGAGAGGTAGTCGTCCAGTAGCCTAGCCCGATCGTCGTCTCCCTGTCGTCGTCCAGCCCAGCCCGATCGCCGCCCAGCCCAGCCCCGCTGTCGCAGCCCCCTCCGCCTCCGCGCCGCACTGGTTGATGGCCCCTCCAGTCCTTCTCTTCTTCCTTCTCTTCTTCTTCTTCATTCTTCTTCTTCTTCTCCTTCTCCTTCTTCTGATTCTGAAAAAAATAAATAAATAAATTTGAAAACGACGAAAACGGCGTCGTTTTCGTTTCGGGGGAATTCGGGAAAGCTCTTTCGAGCTACGTAGCATTACCGTAAAAATTATCGGGGACTCATTTTTTAATATCATACCCAACCTGTCGGGGTATTTTTCAGGAAAAAGTCGTTTTAATCGGAGTCAGAGGGCCGGATCCTCGTCAAGTCAAGTTTAAATTGTCATCCTTACTCAAATACTTATTTTTCTTGTAGTGGAAATTGCCACCGCCTCCCAAAGGCAGACCACCCAAAAAAAAAAGACAAAAAAAAATCCAAAACAATTTTTAGATTTGTTTTTTTTGAAAAAATTTAAAATTAATTTGAGAGTAATAAAATTAAAAATATATTTTTAAAATTTTTAAAAATTATATATGACCTAAAAGATAAATTATACAAAAATATATTTTTTTTAATTTTTTCACCCAATTTCTTGTTTAGTTTTTTAGAAAAAAAAAATTGAAACTAGTTTCTGAAAAATAAAACCAAACATATTGAAATTAATAATCTAACCACATTCTTTAAAAAAGTTTAAATTATCTCAAATTCGCCATCTTAACTTAAGACTCTGTTTGGGCTTAATGGGTTTATTTTGTGATATAATTCAATAATCACTTTAATTTTACAATTAAATAACTAAAATATTTAAAAACTCTTTCAAAAGTTATAATGAAAACACAAATCACTAAATCACCTCGTTTCACTAGCAAAACTTTTACCGACGAATAATGTTATCATCGCTAAATGTTTTAACTCTTTGCCCATGCCAACTTGTCATCGCCAAAAGTAAGTATACTAATAGCAACGCTCATTGTGTTGCTAAAAAATAAACCTTGTAGCTAAAATTTTTGAAATTTTGGCGCCAACCGAAAATTTTGGCACTTAGTGAATGTTATGCTTTTTTAGTGACGGTAGCAAATTGCGTCGGTAAAGGTATACTTTTACCAACGAAATTGATCACTGTGTCGCCAAAAATATACTTTTGGCGACGAAAAATTGACGTCGTCGCCAAAAATAGTCGCCAAAAGTGCAATTTCTTGTAGTGAAATAGCGCGAGAGTGAATTGCGCAAAACAGTGTGACGCGCAGAATAGCGCGAGTGATAAGCTGCACAAAACAGTGGGATGCACAAAATAGCGCGAGTGATAAATTGTAAAAAACAGTGCGACCCGCAAAATAGCGCGACTGTGAACTGCACAAAACAGTGCGATGCGCAAAATAGCGCGAGTGATAAACTACACAAAACAGTGGGACGCGCAAAATAGTGCGAGTGATAAATTGCACAAAACAGTGCGACGCGCAAAATAGCGCGAGTGATAAACTGTAAAAAACAGTGCGACGCACAAAATACCTCGAGTGTGAACTGCCCAAAACAGTGCGACGCGAAAAATAGCGCGAGTGATAAACTGCACAAAACAGTGCGATGCACAAAATAGCGCCAGTGATAAACTGCACAAAACAGTGGGACGCACAAAATCGCGTGAGTGATAAACTGTAAAAAACAGTGCGACCCGCAAAATAGCACGAGTGTGAACTGCACAAAACAGTGCGACGCGCAAAATAGCGCGAGCGATAAACGGCACAAAGCAGTGGGACGCACAAAATAGTGCGAGTGATAAATTGCACAAAACAGTGCGACGCGCAAAATAGCGCAAGTGATAAACTGTAAAAAACAGTGCGACGCGCAAAATAGCGCGAGTGTGAACTGCACAAAACAGTGCGACGCGCAAAATAGCGCGAGTGATAAACTGCACAAAACAGTGGGACGCGCAAAATAGCGCGAGTGATAAATTGCACAAAAAAGTGCGACGCGCAAAATTGCGCGAGTGATAAACTGTAAAAAACAGTACGACGCGCAAAATACCGCGAGTGTGAACTGCCCAAAACAGTGCGACGCGCAAAATAGCGCGAGTGATAAACTGTAAAAAACAGTGCCACGCGCAAAATAGCGCGAGTGTGAACTGCACAAAACAGTGCGACGCGCAAAATAGCGCGAGTGATAAACTGTAAAAACAGTGCGACGCGCAAAATAGCGCGAGTGATAAACTGCACAAAACAGTGTGATGTACAAAATAGTGCAAGTGATAAACTGCACAAAACAGTGCGACGCACAAAATAGCGTGGGTGATAAACTGTAAAAAATAGTGCGACGCGCAAAATAGCGCGAGTGAGAACTGCACAAAAAAGTGCGACGCGCAAAATAGCGCGAGTGTGAACTGCACAAAACAGGGCAACGCGCAAAATAGCGCCAGTGATAAACTGCACAAAATAGCGCGACGCGCAAAATAGCGTGAGTGATAAATTGTAAAAAACAGTGCGACGCGCAAAATAGCCCGAATGATAAACTGCACAAAACAGTGCGACGCGCAAAATAGCGCGAGTGATAAACTGTAACAAACAGTGCGACGCGCAAAATAGCGCGGGTGTGAACTACACAAAACAGTGCAACGCGCAAAATAGCGCGAGTGATAAACTGCACAAAACAGTGGGACGCGCAAAATAGCGCGAGTGATAAATTGCACAAAACAGTGCGACGCGCAAAATAGCGCGAGTGATAAACTGTAAAAAACAGTGCGACGCGCAAAATACCGCGAGTGTGAACTGCCCAAAACAGTGCGACGCGCAAAATAGCGCGAGTGATAAACTGTAAAAAACAGTGCCACGCACAAAATAGCGCGAGTGTGAACTGCACAAAACAGTGCGACGCGCAAAATAGCGCGAGCGATAAACTGTAAAAAACAGTGCGACGTGCAAAATAGCGCGAGTGACAACAGCACAAAACAGTACGACGCGCAAAATAGCGCGGGTGTGAACTACACAAAACAGTGCAACGCGCAAAATAGCGCGAGTGATAAACTGCACAAAACAGTGCGACGCGCAAAATAGTGCGAGTGTGAGCCGCACAAAGCAGTTCGACGCGCAAAATAGCGCGAGTGATAAACTGCACAAAACAGTGCGATGCACAAAATAGCGCGAGTGATAAACTTGAAAAAATAGTGCGACGCGCAAAATAGCGCGAGTGTGAACTGCACAAAACAGTGCGACGCGCAAAATAGCGCCAGCGATAAACTGCACAAAACAGTGGGACGTGCAAAATAGCGCGAGTGATAAATTGCACAAAACAGTGCGACGCGTAAAATAGCACGAGTGATAAACTGTAAAAAACAGTGCGACGCGCAAAATAGCGCGCGTGATAAACTGTAAAAAACAGTGCCACGCGCAAAATAGCGAGTGTGTGGACTGCACAAAATACTACGACGTGTAAAATAGCGCGAGTGATAAACTGTAAAAAACAGTGCGACGTGCAAAATAACGCGAGTGACAACAACACAAAACAGAGCGACGCGCAAAATAGCGCGAGCGATAAACTGTAAAAAACAGTGCGACGGGCAAAATAACGCGAGTGACAACAGCACAAAACAGTGCGACGCGCAAAATAGCGCGAGTGATAAACTGCACAAAATAGTGCGACGCGCAAAATAGTGCGAGTGTGAGCCGCACAAAACAGTGCGACGTGCAAAATAGCGCGGGTGATAAACTGCACAAAACCGTGCGATGCACAAAATAGCGCGAGTGATAAACTGTAAAAAATAGTGCGACGCGCAAAATAGCGCGAGTGTGAACTGCACAAAACAGTGCGACGCGCAAAATAGCGCGAGTGATAAACTGTAAAAAACAGTGCGACGCGCAAAATACCGCGAGTGTGAACTGCCCAAAACAGTGCGACGCGCAAAATAGCGCGAGTGATAAACTGTAAAAAACAGTGCCACGCGCAAAATAGCGCGTGTGTGAACTGCACAAAACAGTGCGACGCACAAAATAGCGCGAGTGATAAACTGCAAAAAACAATGCCACGCACAAAATAGCGCGAGAGTGAATTGCGCAAAACAGTGTGACGCGCAAAATAGCGCGAGTGATAAACTGCACAAAACAGTGCGACGCGCAAAATAGTGCGAGTGTGAGCCGCACAAAACAGTGCGACGCGCAAAATAGCGCGAGTGATAAACTGCACAAAACAGTGGGATGCACAAAATAGCGCGAGTGATAAACTGTAAAAAACAGTGCGACGCGCAAAATTGCGCGAGTGTGAACTGCACAAAACAGTGCGACGCGCAAAATAGCACGAGTGATAAACTGCACAAAACAGTGGGACGCGCAAAATAGTGCGAGTGATAAATTGCACAAAACAGTGCGACGCGCAAAATAGCGCGAGTGATAAACTGTAAAAAACAGTGCGACGCGCAAAATACCGCGAGTGTGAACTGCCCAAAACAGTGCGACACACAAAATAGCGCGAGTGATAAACTGTAAAAAACAGTGCGACGCGCAAAATAATGCGAGTGTGAGCCACACAAAATAGTGCGACGCGCAAAATACCGCGAGTGATAAATTGCACAAAAAAGTGCGATGCACAAAATAGCGCAAGTGACAAACTGTAAAAAACAGTGCGACGCGCAAAATAACGCGAGTGATGAACTGCACAAAACAGTGGGATGCGCAAAATAGCGAGAGTGATAAGCTGTAAAAAACAGTGCGACGCGCAAAATAGCGCGAGTGTGAACTGCACAAAACAGTGCGACGCGTAAAATAGCGCGAGTGATAAACTGCACAAAACAGTGGGAGGCGCAAAATTGCGCGAGTGAGAAATTGCACAAAAAAGTGCGACGCGCAAAATTGCGCGAGTGATAAAATGTAAAAAACAGTACGACGCGCAAAATACCGCGAGTGTGAACTGCACAAAACAGTGCGACGCGCAAAATAGCGCGAGCGATAAACTGTAAAAAACAATGCCACGCACAAAATAGTGCGAGAGTGAATTGTGTAAAACAGTGTGACGCGCAAAATAGTGCGAGTGATAAACAGCACAAAACAGTGCGACGCGCAAAATAGCCCGAGTGATAAACTGCACAAAACAGTGGGATGCACAAAATAGCGCGAATGATTAACTGTAAAAAACAGTGCGACCCGCAAAATAGCGCGAGTGTGAACTGCACAAAACAGTGCGACGCGCAAAATAGCGCGAGTGATAAACAGCACAAAACAGTGGGACGCGCAAAATAGTGCGAGTGATAAATTGCACAAAACAGTGCGACGCGCAAAATACCGCGAGTGATAAACTGTAAAAAACAGTGCGACGTACAAAATACCGCGAGTGTGAACTGCCCAAAACAGTGCGACGCGCAAAATAGCGCGAGTGATAAACTGTAAAAAACAGTGCGACACGCAAAATTGCGCGAGTGATAAATTGCACAAAACAGTGCGACCGCGCAAAAATTGCGCGAGTGGTAAACTGTAAAAACAGTACGACGCGCAAAAAACGCAAGTGTGAACTGCACAAAACAGTGCGACGCGCAAAATTGCGCGAGTGATAAACTCTAAAAAACAATGCCACACACAAAATAGCGCGAGAGTGAATTGCGCAAAACAGTGTGACGTGCAGAATAGCGCGATTGATAAACTGCACAAAACAGTGGGATGCACAAAATAGCGCGAGTGATAAACTGTAAAAAACAGTGCGACCCGCAAAATAGCGCGACTGTGAACTGCACAAAACAGTGCGACGCGCAAAATAGCGCGAGTGATAAACTGCACAAAACAGCGGGACACGCAAAATAGTGCGACCGATAAATTGCACAAAACAGTGCGACACGCAAAATAGCGCGAGTGATAAACTGTAAAAAACAGTGCGACGCACAAAATACCGCAAGTGTGAACTGCCCAAAGCAGTGCGACGCGCAAAATAGCGCGAGTGATAAACTGTAAAAAACAGTGCGACGCGCAAAATAGCGTGAGTGATAAATTGCACAAAACAGTGCGATGCACAAAATAGCGCCAGTGATAAACTGCACAAAATAGTGGGATGCACAAAATCGCGCGAGTGATAAACTGTAAAAAATAGTGCGACCCACAAAATAGCGCGAGTGTGAACTGCACAAAACAGTGCGACACGCAAAATAGCGCGAGCGATAAACTGCACAAAACAGTGGGACGCGCAAAATAGTGCGAGTGATAAATTGCACAAAACAGTGCGACGCGCAAAATAGCGCGAGTGATAAACTGTAAAAAACAGTGCGACGCACAAAATACCGCGAGTGTGAACTGCCAAAACAGTGCGACGCGCAAAATAGCGCGAGTGATAAACTGCACAAAACAGTGGGACGCGCAAAATAGCGCGAGTGATAAATTGCACAAAACAGTGCGACGCGCAAAATTGCGCGAGTGATAAACTGTAAAAAACAGTGCGACGTGCAAAATACCGCGAGTGTGAACTGCCCAAAACAGTGTGACACACAAAATAGCGCGAGTGATAAACTGTAAAAAACAGTGCGACGCGCAAAATAATGCGAGTGTGAGCCACACAAAATAGTGCGACGCGCAAAATACCGCGAGTGATAAATTGCACAAAAAAGTGCGATGCACAAAATAGCGCGAGTGACAAACTGTAAAAAACAGTGCGACGCGCAAAATAGCGCGAGTGATAAACTGCACAAAACAGTGGGATGCGCAAAATAGCGAGAGTGATAAGCTGTAAAAAACAGTGCGACGCGCAAAATAGCGCGAGTGTGAACTGCACAAAACAGTGCGACGCGCAAAATAGCGCGAGTGATAAACTGCACAAAACAGTGGGAGGCGCAAAATAGCGCGAGTGATAAATTGCACAAAAAAGTGCGACGCGCAAAATTGCGCGAGTGATAAACTGTAAAAAACAGTACGACGCGCAAAATACCGCGAGTGTGAACTGCACAAAACAGTGCGACGCGCAAAATAGCGCGAGCGATAAACTGTAAAAAACAATGCCACGCACAAAATAGCGCGAGAGTGAATTGCGCAAAACAGTGTGACGCGCAAAATAGCGCGAGTGATAAACTGCACAAAACAGTGCGACGCGCAAAATAGCCCGAGTGATAAACTGCACAAAACAGTGGGATGCACAAAATAGCGCGAGTGATTAACTGTAAAAAACAGTGCGACCCGCAAAATAGCGCGAGTGTGAACTGCACAAAACAGTGGGATGCCCAAAATAGCGCGAGTGATTAACTGTAAAAAACAGTGCGACCCGCAAAATAGCGCGAGTGTGAACTGCACAAAACAGTGCGACGCGCAAAATAGCGCGAGTGATAAACTGTAAAAAACAGTGCGACGCACAAATACGCGAGTGTGAACTGCCCAAAACAGTGCGACGCGCCAAAATGCGCGAGTGATAAACTGCACAAAACAGTGGGACGCGCAAATAGCGCGAGTGATAAATTGCACAAAAAAATGCGAGCGCAAATAGCACGAGTGTAAACTGTAAAAAAACAACGACGCGCAAAATACCGCAAGTGTGAACTGCACAAAATAGTGCGACGCGCAAAATTGCGCGAGTGATAAACTCTAAAAAACAATGCCACACACAAAATAGCGCGAGAGTGAATTGCGCAAAACAGTGTGACGCGCAGAATAGCGCGATTGATAAACTGCACAAAACAGTGGGATGCACAAAATAGCGCGAGTGATAAACTGTAAAAAACAGTGCGACCCGCAAAATAGCGCGACTGTGAACTGCACAAAACAGTGCGACGCGCAAAATAGCGCGAGTGATAAACTGCACAAAACAGCGGGACACGCAAAATAGTGCGAGCGATAAATTGCACAAAACAGTGCGACGCGCAAAATAGCGTGAGTGATAAACTGTAAAAAACAGTGCGACGCACAAAATACCGCGACTGTGAACTGCCCAAAGCAGTGCGACGCGCAAAATAGCGCGAGTGATAAACTGTAAAAAACAGTGCGACGCGCAAAATAGCGCGAGTGATAAATTGCACAAAACAGTGCGATGCACAAAATAGCGCCAGGATAAAACTGACAAAACAGTGGATGCACAAAATACGCGAGTGATTAACTATAAAAAACAGTGCGACCCGCAAAATAGCGCGAGTGTGAACTGCACAAAACATGTGATGCCCAAAATAGCGCGAGTGATTAACTGTAAAAACAGTGCGACCGCAAAATAGCGCGAGTGTGAACTGCACAAAACAGTGCGACGCGCAAAATAGCGCGAGTGATAAACTGTAAAAAACAGTGCAACGCACAAAATACCGCGAGTGTGAACTGCCCAAAACAGTGCGACGCGCAAAATAGCGCGAGTGATAAACTGCACAAAACAGTGGGACGCGCAAAATAGCGCGAGTGATAAATTGCACAAAAAAGTGCGACGCGCAAAATAGCACGAGTGGTAAACTGTAAAAAACAGTACGACGCGCAAAATACCGCAAGTGTGAACTGCACAAAATAGTGCGACGCGCAAAATTGCGCGAGTGATAAACTCTAAAAAACAATGCCACACACAAAATAGCGCGAGAGTGAATTGCGCAAAACAGTGTGACGCGCAGAATAGCGCGATTGATAAACTGCACAAAACAGTGGATGCACAAAAATAGCGCGATTGAAAACTGTAAAAACAGTGCGACCCGCAAAATAGCGACTGGAACTGCACAAAACAGTGCTACGCGCAAAATACGGAGTAATAAACTGCACAAAACAGCGGGACACGCAAAATAGTGCGAGCGATAAATTGCACAAAACAGTGCACGCGCAAAATACGTGAGTGATAAACTGTAAAAAACAGTGCGACGCACAAATACCCGAGTGTGAACTGCCAAAGCCGTGCGACGCGCAAAATAGCGCGAGTATAAACTGTAAAAAACAGTGCGACGCGCAAATACGCGAGTGATAAATTGCACAAAACAGTGCGATGCACAAATAG
>JAPPVO010003115.1:0-24243 GCA_030407325.1 Camellia japonica
GCCATTGAAGAAGATACAGAAAGTGCTGACAATCCGAGCAATCAGAGAGCCCTAATTACTATTCGGGAGCAATTTCTAATGAAGAACAGCAACGAGTTGCTCATGCACAACGGACTAAAGAGTGCATGGGAAATTCTGAGCCGATTCCATGTAAGAGGAGATTCACCTTCACCACCATCCAGCAACTTTTCTGCCTTAGTTGCTAGATTGGATGAGGTGAAGGAGAATGAAGAACAAAAAGAGGATGATGAAACATCAGAAGACAATGAGGAGATTAATGGTGAAGAACTACAACAAGCTTACGAAAAACTTTACGAGGAATCTCTAAATTTGTCCAAAATCAATGACAAACTCTCTCTCAAGCTCAAAGCATGTGAAAGTGAAAATGTCAAGCTGAAAGGAGAACTTGTAGCAGCAAAGCAGAATATCATTAAGATCTCAAGTGACAGGCAAGACTTATGTGGAAAACTTCTATCCTGTGAAACTGAAAGGAATGAACTTCTGAAGGTGTATTCCACATATGAAGAGAAGCTTGAAAGCCTTGAGTTGTCACAAGCTACATTGGAAGAGATTGTCTGTCAGAAAGATGAAGAACTCCGTACTGCTAGAGCCACTATTGCCATGTGGAACAAAGGTTCCAAATCTTTAGAAGACATCCTCAGGTCTCAACAAATGGGGTGTGACAAAAGTGGGCTAGGCTATGGTGCGACAGCTCACAAGGGACATGCCTCTACTTCACATGACCCGAAGACTCAAGCCAAGGGAAAGTTGAAGGTAGACCAGGGTGATCCCTCTCTTCATCTACCTAAAGGGGGTAAGATCAACAAAAGGGAGGTAAAACCTGTTTTTATTTGTCATCACTGTGGTAGGTATGGCTACATTTGTCCTTATTGCTATGAATTGTTTGGTAAGGTGTCTCAAAAGGGTAGAAATTCGAATACCTTTTGGGTTAGGAGACAACCTTACATGTTTAGGCGGAATACCAAGATTCATGAGGGTGTTCACAACGCAAAGACATTTACCAAGACCAAAAAGATTTGGGTGAGAAAAGATGATTTGACTTGTTTAATTGTTCATACTGCCCTAAAAGCACGTGACTCACACATGTGGTATCTTGATAGTGGGTGCTCTCGTCACATGCCCGGTAACAAATCCTACTTCACCTCCCTTGAAAAATATGAAGGAGGAATTGTTACCTTTGGCGATGGCGGCACTTCTAGAGTCATTGGTAAGGGCTCTATAAGTGTTGCTGGTCTTCCCAAGCTCGAAAATGCTCTTCTTGTTGATGGTCATAAAGAAAATCTTTTGAGCATTAGTTAAATGTGTGATTCCATCATGAAGTATTGTTTTCAAAAAATAAATGTGAATTTTGGATAAAAGGGAAATACTGTCTTGCATGGGGTTCGCACATCTGATAACTGCTATGGGATTGTTACTACTACTGATCTCACTTGTCATTCTGCCATCATAAGTAACATTGATTTGTGGCATCAAAGATTAGGTCACATGAATTTCAAAGACCTAACTAAGATAGCCAACAAAGAGCTTGTGAGAGGAGTACCTAAATTGGGTAAGAATCTGAACCATGTGTGTGGACCATGTCAACTTGGAAAGCAAACCCGTGCCCCTCATAAAAAGGTGAACATCTTTACAACCAAGCATCCTCTTGAATTGGTTCACATAGACTTAATGGGACTCACTCGCACTGAAAGCATCGGAGATAAAAGATACATTTTTTTAACTGTTGATGATTTTACTCGATTTTCGTGGGTAAATTTTTTAAGGAAAAAATCTGATACGTTTGATACTTTCCAGGCCTTAGTCCTTAAAATCCAAAATGAACAGGGTGTTTCCATTGGGCGTATCATAAGAATCCGAACTGATCATGGTCGTGAGTTTGAAAAAAGTTCGTTTTCGGATTTTTGTGATACACATGGAATCCAGCATGAATTTTCTGCACCTATTACTCAAAAACAAAATGGAGTTGTTGAGAGGAAGAACAAGGTTGTTTAAGAAATGGCTAGGGTCATGCTCCTTAGTAAGAAACTTCCTCCAAAGTTTTGGGCTGAAGCCCTAAATACTGCTGTTTATGTCATAAATCGCGTGTATTTAAGGCCCGACACTTTACAAACGCCATATGAATTGTGGAATGTATTGAAACCTAATGTAAAATACTTAAAAACTTTTGGGAGTAAGTGTTACATTTTCAAAGATAGAGAGCCTTGGGGCAAATTTGACTCCTATAGCGATCTCGGGTTTACCCTTGTTGTACAGTGATCCGGACATGTGTCCGTGGATGATAGTAGTTGATTATTACCTTGTGTACATCCTTCCTCACTTTGTATTTGAGTTATAGGATGTGTTGGGCAGGTTTGTTACAGGTTGGTTGAGTTTAGAAACCAAAACTAGTTGCCTAGATTTTGGCCTGTCCGCTCGAGCGGAGCTTTAGACGCTCGAGCGGGGGTTTTGACGCTCGAGCGGGGAATACACCCATCCAGTATTTCTTGTGTTGTGATGGACGCTCGAGCGGGGAATTGGCCGCTCGAGCGGGAGGTTGTGAGGGACGCTCGAGCGGAGAGTTGGGCGCTCGAGCGGGGACTTGGTACGTCGAGATTCTGTGAGTGAGCATCCGCCGCTCGAGCGGGAGTTTGGCCGCTCGAGCGGGAGTCTGTGAGTGCCGCTCGAACGGGGGTTTGGACGCTCGAGCAGGGCGACTGGTTAAAGCTCCGTGTTTGGGACATTTTGAATCACTTTTTCACTTTTCCTTCTCTCTCTTACTTTTTCAAAAACCCCATTGTTGAGCTTCTCACTCTAGAGCTCTACCTTCTCTCTAGGTATTGATCTAGTAGGAGTGATTTGCTCACCTTTGGCCTTTACAAAAAAGTTGTTGATCGTCGAGGGCTTTCTTTTGATTCGAAAAATTCGTGGTTTGGAGCATTTACGTTTTCTTCACCTTCTTGGTTGGGAGTCATACTTTGAGGTAGGGATAACGTACTCCTCTCTATGGGTTTTGTCTTTAAATTTTAGTATTTTGAGATGTTGGGGTTGGTTCGGTAATTTTGTGAAAGTTCGGGGCTTTTGTGTAATTTTACAAAAGTTGGGTTTTTTTTTATAATAAACCTAGATGCATGTTTGGCATAGAAAAATGGAACCTAAGAGTTGTAATGTTAGTTATGGAAAATGCCCTAATTACACTGATTAATTAATTGGGATAATTAATTGTGAGAAAAGAGGAATTGAAGTGGAAATATTGAGATTGGGAGTATGTGGGTTTAAAGGGTGTAGTTGAATTACTTATCACTCACCGAATTGAAATGTTAATATATTATCCATTTTGTGCATTTATTTTCCGTATAGAAATAACTGCTTTGGGCTATCGGTGGAGGATAGTCTTGATTGTTGTAGACAATGCATGATGATTAGGCAAACGAAAACTAATCAACGGAATGTGTCATGGAATTTGACGGTTGATAGAATACATTAACTGTATGTATTGATTGATTGTATATAGAACCAATGTGTTTGTATGCATTATGTGTAGAGGAGGAGATGGGGGATGTACTCCGCGGTTTAGGGGAAGATGGGGGATGTACCTCTAAACCGGATAGTGTTGGGAGGAGATAGGGGATGAACTCCGTAGACAGAGCTCATATGCTTGTCTAGAAAAGTGAAGATAGAGCTCATATGCTTATCTTTGAGAAGTGTAGATATAGCTTATATGCTTGTCTAGAGAAGTGTAGATAGAGCTCATATGCTTGTCTTTGAAAGTGTGACATAGTTCTTATACTTGTCAGTTGATGTGATTGATATAGCTGGTATGCTTATCTGTTATGAAATGGGAAAATGTTCACTATGAGTTATTGTCTCATATAAGTTGTTTGGCCAGGTTCTGAGCCATGATTATGTATTGAGAATTGAAAGGAAATGGAAAATGAAAGATAATATGGACTTGTATGTCATGAAACTGTAAGATGATATACGTGGATGTATTAGTGTTGGCCTTCTATCAACTGCTAATCTTTTAGTCATTGTTCATAGTTGGTTTAGTGTATTTCTACTGGGCTGTGGCTCACCCTATAAGGGAACATCATTTTCAGGTACAGGTAGCATGTCACCTCCAAGGACATAGCTTGGGAGGCTTGAGGCGGACGGACTTTTGTTGTTTATTTTTTTTGATGTATTACATGTAAATTCAAGCCGAGGGCTTAATGTGTAAATGAGTCAGCACTCTCCTTTTTGTAACCAAGTGTTAACTTGGAAAGCTGTAAGCCCTTAGGGCATTTGCTTTTGTTGTTAACATGTAATACTTCTTGTAATGAAACTCTGATGAATAGAAGAATGTGGACCTTTTATATATCAATGCATGTCTATATTGTGGGTTTAATGTTATTATTTTGAGGGTGTGACAACTTGGTATCAGAGCGTACCGGGTTCGAATACTTTGGGTACGTGGGAAGTGATTAGGATCACAATGGATTTGTCTCGCTTGATAGAGACTTAGGCGTAGTGTCATATGCCATGTGTTTAATTGATAACATGCTTATGTGACTATTTGGGTATGGGATTTAATTTCAAGGATGTTGATTGGATCCTTGAGTTTCTGGGAGTCTTGTTGGAAAACCACTTGATCAATGCTGTTTCTGACCGGAACTCTAGTAACGCCTCGGGACTATGTTTGGACTCTAGTTCCCCGACCTAGAGACATGAATGTGATAGGTACCAAGTGGATCTTTAAAAATAAATCTGATGAAAATGGTACTGTGGTTAGGAATAAAGCTAGGTTGGTTGCTCAAGGATATACTCAAGTAGAAGGTGTTGACTATGATGAGACGTTTACCCCAGTTGCACGTCTCGAATCTATTCGTATTTTGCTTGGTGTTGCATGTTTTCTTGGCTTTAAATTGTTTCAAATGGATGTAAAAAGTGCCTTTCTGAATGGGTACTTGAAAGAAGAGGCATATGTTGAGCAACCAAAAGGGTTTGAGGACCCTAAATGTCCAAACCATGTCTACAAGTTGGACAAGGCTTTGTATGGGTTGAAACAAGCTCATCGGGCTTGGTATGATAGACTTACTACCTTTCTTCTTGATAATGACTTTCAAAGGGGTAGTGTGGATAAGACTCTATTTGTGAAACATACTAAATCTCATATTCTTGTTGCCCAGATTTATGTTAATGATATTGTGTTTGGATCCACTGCTGATCATCTTGTGAAATATTTTTTGGATTGCATGACACATGAGTTTGAGATGAGCATGATGGGAGAGTTGTCTTATTTTTTGGGTCTTCAAATTAAACAGTCTCTTTCAGGTATGTTTGTTTCTCAATCTAAGTATGCCAAAAATCTTGTGTCAAAGTTTGGTCTTGAGTCTGCCAAACATGCACGTACTCCTATGAGCACCACTCTTCACCTCTCCAAAGACTCCTCCGGAATTGATGTAGATCCTACCCTTTATAGGAGTATGATAGGGAGTCTTCTGTATCTTACAGCCAGTCGTCCTGATATTTCCTTCAGTGTCGGTGTTTGTGCCCGTTACCAAGCCAGTCCTGAAGAGTCTCACCTTCTTGCGGTCAAACGCATCATCAAATATGTTAATGGGACATTGGGGTATGAGGTTTGGTTTTCTACTGATACTACAGCTGAAATTACTGGTTTTTCTGATGCCGACTGGGCAGGGTGTGCTGATGATAGGAAAAGTATATCCGGGGGGTGTTTTTACCTTGGGAATAATTTGGTTTCCTGGCATAGTAAAAAGCAAAATGCCATCTCTCTTTCGACTGCTGAGGTTGAGTACATTGCTGCAGGGAGTTGTTGTGTACAAATACTGTGGATAAAGCAAATGCTTCATGATTATGGGATAGAACAGAACACTCTCACTCTTTTCTGTGATAACACAAGTGCCATAAACATTTCAAAAAATCCTGTCCAACACTCTCGCACCAAACACATTGACATTCGTCATCATTTTATTTGAGAGTTAGTGGAAGATGGCCTTGTTGTTTTTGAACATGTACCCACTGAGCATCAAAAAGCTAATATTTTTACAAAACCCCTTGATCTTCTTCGGTTTAAGTTCCTTAGAAAGACCTTGGGTGTCATGCTCGATCACTAAAGTGTTACTTGTTTCTTGAGTGGGTGTGAGTGTTTGGCTTTATGTGTGCTTGGTTGCTATAATCTGATTGTCATTGATTTCTGTTTCACTTAAATACATCTTTATATGCACACTACTCATGCTGCTTGCAAGATCTCATTGTTCTTTGTTCATAGCTCATTCTGAATGCTCATGCTCATTAACCTCATGATCTCATTCTGTACACATCCTTGAGATAAATTGTTGCAGGGGTTTCTGCACAAGTGATCAAAGTTCTCTATGGACCACTAACAGTGTTTTTTGTACTTTTATAGTGGAATTGATCGACACTAGTATATCATGGGTGATATTGAGTCTCTTAACCATCTACCATCTGTTTTCACTTCTACGGTTTCTCCCTCAGTTCCTTGAAGTCCGGGCATTAGGAAAAGGCTACCTCAGAGGCACCAACTAGGCCATCATTATTGATTTCATTCTTCTCTGGTTTGGTCTCCATACTCTTGAGTGTGAATGCCACCAGTGAGTGCCCACAAGAAAGAAAAATTTGAAAAAAAAAAAAAAAAAAAAAAGGGACTCACTGATTGAGGGGGAGCCTCCGCATTTACTCAACAAATACCCCGTGATTCCTAGTGGTTTGACTTTTCTGTGATGTTCAGTTACTCTTGCCGGAGGTCCAGCCATCCGATCACTACGAGGATTAACTCTAGCTCAGTGGACTCTCATGGATTGCACACACACACTTTATTTTGTGAGATCTCATGTTGGATTTTGAGTTGTACATTCTCATGTAGCTTATGATCACTGATTATAGTTTTTCTGCTTTGCTCATGATTTCCAGTGTCATTGTTTTTTTCAAATTGCAAGTTTACAGGATTCATGATATGCGGATTATTTCATCTTAGTATCAATTTGGCCAAATGTGATTATCTACTTGTGTTCCAGGTCTCACTTCATGGTTTTGAGTCTCATGGTTTTTTTTTTTTTTTTTTGAAAAAAAAAAAAAAAAGTTTTTTTGGTTTTGTTTTTTTTCTTCCTCGCTCGAGCGAAGGTGTCCTCGCTCGAGTGTGCTTCCGCTACTGAGTTAGACCTGAAAGCGTGTGTTTTTGGCTTGAGCGACATTGTTATTGGCTCGAGCGAACCCTTGTTCATTCTTGTCCTCGCTCGAGCGAGAAAGTCTTCGCACAAGCGACCTATCGCGATTCAAATTCTAAAGCTGTGTCTCTTCAGTTCATTTGTTTCCCACCTCTTCGTGTTTCCTCTCTCTCCCTCTCTCCCTTAGGGTTTTCGTGGTCGGTATTGCTGCAATCTCTTGGTGTTTCTCTCTTGATTTTTGGAGCATTGTCTTTGTCTTCATCTGCTCTCTCAGTATTTGGTAAGTTTTTTTTCCGGTTTGTATGGTACTTGGGTTGAGTTGTGTCTGTGAGTATGCTCTGTTATCATCTAGGGTTCTATCTTGTAGTTTTTGGTTCTTTCTTCCTGATTGTGTGTCTATCTTTTGTCTCTAGGGTTAGTAAGTTGGAGCATTGTGCTAGTTGTTTTTGTTTGCTAGGGTTTAATTCGTTTGTTTTTGGGGTTTACATTGGGAATTTTTTTTCTTCATATTGCCCAGTGAGAATATATTACTGATTGCCCATCTTACCATACTGTCCATGGTTTTCATACCTTGGTCCAATACATTGATGTTTTCATACATTCTGGCTTTCCTACATTGCTTATTGAAGATAGGCTTGCTGGTTTACTCTTGATGTGGCTCTACTTTGTTGTTTGGATTTGGGGGATTTGGGGGTTCTATTCTTCTAACTCTTTGTGGGGGGTTTAATGTGTTTCATTTTTTTTGTTTACTTCTTGTTGTAACATTTTAGTGTTTAAAATGTGGCCTTAGTATATATTGCTATAGGTTTCTGCTTATTCTCTTGGTGCTTGGTCTGTGTCTGTGATTTCCTCATTAGTCTGTTGTTCTAAACATTTAGATTTTGCTACAGGTTTATGCTTATTTTTCTAACCATGTTGAACTAATGTGATTTGTTGACTCTTCTGTTTGTTTTTGGGGGACTCTTGTTTTGGGTTTGGGTTGTTGGCTTCTTCTGTTATGGGTTGTTTTAGACATGGCTGAATCATCCAAGCGTCACAAAACCACAGTTTCCCGTCCCCCTTTCAACACTGAAAAGTTCGAGTCAAAAGAAAAGGCCAAGTTGTTTAGGGAGTCGTTTGCATCTCGTAAAGTCCATTTAGAGCGAAATGTCCTCCCAAGTGCCTTTGAGGTTCTTCCCATTCGGTCTTTATTTGATTCCTTAGGCGGAGATCAAGTGTTGCATTTTTTAGGTCCACAAAATTTGAGTCTCATTCGGGAATTCTATTGCAATATCCATTCCATTCGGAAAGAACTTCTGACATCCTTTAAGACTTGGGTTAGGAAGAAGTCACTTGTTATCACTGGGGATGTGTTTCGGCTGTTTTTTGCTCTTCTTGAAGTTAGTAATTGTCATTTTCCATTTCTTACTCGGTCCGGTGTTGATTTTGATCATGTTGCGTCTGAGTTATATGGCATTAACCGGATTTGGCTTGCTGGGGCACTCATTCAGCAAAATGAGTTGCTTCCTCAGTTCCGTCTTATGAATATCATTGTGTGTACGAATCTTTATGTCACCACCCATTCCTCACACATTACCCAGGACCAAGGATATGTGTTGTATTGTATACATCACAGACTTCCCATTGATCTTCCAGAGATGATTGTTTCAAAAATGATTGGGGTCTTTGAGGGTAGAAAGTCTTTGGGGCTTCCTTATGGGTGTTTGCTTACTCGTTTTCTCACTTCCCTTGATATTCCTGATTCTGATGATGATGAGTTTGCACATCCTATAAAACCCATCACAAAGCTCACAGTTTTCCAGAGTCAGGCCCATGTGAGGGGGAGTGTGTCCGGGGTTGGGAGTTCTGGTACAGGTGATGATGATCCCCTTGGAGAGGTGGCGGAGTTTGAGGCAGCTACTGCCGGCGCCCCTGATTTACCTGAGATCCGTCCTTGTTCTTTTCGTGGCCAGCTGCAGATGTTTCAGCAGTCTGTCACGCGTCGCCTAGATCAGTTGAATGCTAGGATGGATTCTCTTGACAGCCACCTTGAGGAGCAGAGTTCTATGCTTGCGCAGATTCTCTCCCTGCTTCAGATGCAGCATCCACCTTCTCCTTCCTAGTTTTTGGACTTTGGTTGTGTTTGAACAGTTTTTTCTCTTTTCTGGCACAGTTTTTGGTTTCTTTATTTGCATCGTTTTGCTTCTGGTGTATCTCCCTGACAAAAAGGGGGAGTATTATTCTTGTGGTACTTATATATTTTTGCAGGCAGGGGTTTCATCTTTTTAGGTGATGTATATGATGACTCATACTCATGATGTTTACATCTTTTTGGGTGATGTATATGATGACTCATACTTATGATGTTTACATGTTTTTGGGATAGATGTTTTTGCCTACATGTTGTTTCTTTGCAGATTGCATTGGATTTGTTTTTTTTTTTTTTGGACTATATGATGATGTCTTGATGGTTTTTCTCTCCAGGTTTATTTTGTGCAGATTGGTTTGTCGTCAAGATTGGTTTCATAGTTGGTTTAGCTCGTTCTTGTGTTTTAGCTAGATATTTGAGTTGTAATTGTTTTAGCTAGTGCAGTTGTTTAGGAAATTGTGTTAGAAAGTTTTGTCCGGATATTGACAAAAGGGGAGATTGTTAGGTCCCTAAGTCTTGTCAATCCCGCGAACAAACTTGTGTGATTGAGTTGTAATTTTCTGTGCTGTTTTGTCTTGCTCGCTCGAGCGAAGAAGTCCTCGCTCGAGCGAAGGACTGCGTCTGGCTTAACACCTGAAAGAGATGAATGTACGTTCGAGCGAAGACTAGGTGGCTCGAGCGAAGAACTGCGTCTGCATAAAACCTGAAAGAGTTCATTTCTCGCTCGAGCGAAGGTTTTGTGGCTCGAGCGAAGGCACTTATGGAAATCACGCGAGTTAAGGTTCTCGCTCGAGCGAGAGAAGCTTCGCTCGAGCGAGCTTCAGAATCCGGATTTCTATAAGTAGTTGGTTTTCTCCAAAAACTAGGATTACTCTGTCAGATCTACTTTGAGGTTTTCTATGGTTTTCTTCTAGAGAGTTTTTTATAAGTTTTCCTTGATAATATTAATTGAGTATTAAACTCATGAATTGAGAAGCATACATCAAGGAGGTTGATCGAATACATGGAAGAGTGTTATTCTTCGGTGGATTCCGAAGATTCAAACGTAGAGTTTCAAAAGGCATTTGATTCTGTACATAGTCGTTAATTCGACAAGTGAAGTTGTGGATTCAACTTCAGGTGAATCAGTTCCGAGACGAAGGCTTGGTGAAAGAGTTACAGAAGATTCGAAGGCAAATTGACTGAGTAGGGTAATTTGTGTATTATCTTTGTAATCTTTCTTTCTTCAGTAGTGGATTGATTAGTGGCGTTTCGCCCGTGGTTTTTTATTACAATTGAAGGTTCTTCAATTGTGGTTTTTCCACATAAAAATCGTTTGTGTCAATTTATTGTTTATTCAGAAAAACAACAATCTAAATCACTTTCGTAAGTGCTTGATGATTTAGATTGCGTGTTTTGAATAATTGGGATTTTGAATATTTTAATCTTGATCTAATCACAAATCACTTAGGATTTTCACAAGGGAACAAACCCAGTTCTTAACTTACAGATTTTGAAGATCAAAAAAAAAAAAAAAAAAACCACAGAACTTGATTTCCTTGAGAAACATAATAAAAATAAAAAAAATAAAAGAATCCTTTTTAACATAAATATTGATTCAAGTTCCTTGATTATTTCTGTCATGGAAATTCTTTATACTGAGTTCAAAATTTAGGATCTTTGTAAACATTAACTATCCCAGATCATTAATTCACCATTTCAACACCAGCAAATCATCGAACACCTTCAAAGCATAAAATGAAGGGACTTATATTCCAACATTTCATAGGCTTCAATATATATATATACACATATACATATTACAGAAGAGGGAGTTGAAGACAAAGGGAGAACAAAAAAGGGAGATTTTCGGTGGTCGGCGATTCACGGATATAGAACGACATACGGAGATTTTTGGTGGTCGTCGGTGGTCAACCAGGTCGATGGTCAATAGCAGCACCCACGTTGGTGGTCAACGGTGGCACCCAGGTCGGCACTCAGCAGCAACACACAGGTCAGCTAGTTTCGCTAGGTCAAGTCGGTGCTCTTCTGTCTCTACTCTTTCTTCTTTTGTTTAAGGGGTTGGGGGTTGGGGATTGGGGATTTGAGATCGTGAGTGAGAAACAAAAGGGGGGAAAGAAAGGGGGAATTAGAAAGAGCGGGAAAACGAAAACGAAAAAGAAGAGGAGAGCTAGGATAGCGGCGTGAACTACGTCGTTTTATTTATTTTTTATTAAAATAATTTTTTTTTTTTTTGTAGTTAATGAAACTTTTTTTGTTTTTATTTATTTTTAGTTACTAAGGTTGAAAATTTATTTGTTTCATTTTTATTTTAATGAAAAAAAAATTATTATTATTTTTTTATTTGGTAGAAGTAGAGGTAATTTTTGGGAGATTTTTGAAATTGGGAATTTTTTGTTTAAGGGATTAGGGATTGATGATTTCAGATCGTGAGAAACAAAAGGGGGAAAAGAAATTGGGGAATTAAAGAGTGGGAAAATGAAATTTTTTTGGTTAAAATAAATTTATTTTTTTGTAGTTAATGAATTTTTTTATTTTTCATTTTTTTAATTACTAAGGTTGAAAATTTATTTGTTTCATTTTTATTTTAATAAAAAAAATTAATTTTTTTTTTATTTTGAAGAAGTAGGGGTAATATTTTAATAAAAAATATTTTTCCGCGGCTCATTTTTTTTTTTTTGTTACTAAAAACCAGGAACTAATTTTTTGTGGTAGATGAAGGGAGCGACAGTGAAGGTGGTGGATAAGAGGTGGTGGTGGTGAAGGAGATTAGTAGTAAAGTTGTGGTAGTGATAGAGGAGATGGAGTGGCGATGGTGGATGAGAGGTAATGGTAGTAGTAGTGGCAGTAGTGGTGGTGGTCATAGTTCCACCCATTGATTTAAGTATGGTGTTTGTTTTAAGCTTTCAAATCATAATTCTACATCCGTTTTTCAAAACTCAATTCAAAATATAATCATTACTTTTCAAAACTCATAACCAAACACATAATTTAAAGCTCTTTTCAAAACTTAATTGAAATCAATATTTTAAATATTTAAATATTTAAATATTTTAAAAATATTTTAATTTTGTGAGAGACAGATAAAGAAGAGAGATAGAGAGAGAAACAGAGACAGAGTGATGAGCGAGAGAGAGACAAAGTGGTTGCTAAAAGTGTATTTTCTTATAGTAGATCGATAAATCAAGAAGGAGATCGATAGATAGAGAAGATGGGAGGGAGAGAGTGAGCAAGGCGAACATAGTGAGGGAGAAATAGACAAATAGACAAGCAGACAGAGAGAGAGAAAGAGAAGAGTAATGAGTGAGAGAGAGTGAGAGAGAGATAGACAGAAAAAGAGATAGAGAGAGAGATAGAAAAAGAGAGAGAAACAAGAGATGAGCGAGAGATAGACAAAAAGAGAGAGAAATAGAGCGAAAATAGATGAGCGAGAGAGAGACACAGAAAAAGAGAGAGACAGAGAGAGAAGAGAGATGGACGAGAGATATAGAAAGATAAGAGATAAGAGAGATAAGCGAGAGAGATAGAGAGAGAAGACAGATGAGAGAGAGAGATAGAGAGAAGAGAGATAGGTAAGAGACACAGAGAGAAAAAGAGAGAGAGAGAGAAACAGACAAACAGAGAAAGAAGAGTGATGAGTGAAAGAGATAAAGAGAAGAGACAGAGATAGAGACAGAGAGACAAGAAGATGAAAAAATGAATGAAAAGAGAAATGTTATATCAAAAGAGTAAGACGACATCGTTTTTTTAAATTTTTTTTGCGACAGAAAAATACCGTTGAATTTATTCAAACCATTTTGTGACTGTATATATATGATCACTATGCTAGGTTAGAGTTTTCCAAAAACTCTTTTGAGAAAATTATACTTTCTTGTTTTCCATGTTATATTATTTTTACTGAATTTTTTTAATATTTTAAGTAATTTTTAAAATTTTTAGACACACTTAACATAAATACACTTAAAAAGTAAAAAAATTGTAAAAAAAATCTTTTAAAAATTCACTAAATAACAAAAATATAAAAAAAAAATAGAATAATTCAATACTTTTTTTTTGTATTTTTATGTATTTATTAATTTTTAAAAATATTTTTTCATAATTTTTTTATTTTTTAGATACATCTAAGTAAGGTGCATCTAACAAAAATATTTAAAATTTTAAAAATATTCACTAAAAACAAAAAAATAAACACGAAAGTCACTTTTTTGCGATGGCAGAAAATGACGTCTCAAAAAAGCAGAGTATTTGCGACGGCAGAAAATACCGTCTCAAAAAAGGAGAGTATTTGCGACGGCAGAAAATACCGTCGCAAATACTCTCATTTTTTGAGACGGCAAATTGTACCGTCGCAAATGCTCTGCTTTTTTGAGATGGCAAATGGTGTCGTTGCAAATACTCTGCTTTTTTGAGACGGTATTTTCTGTCATCGCAAAAAGTGACTTTTTGAGACGGCAAGTGTGCCGTCGCAAATAGTTCCGTCTTTTAAGTCCACTTTTCTTGTAGTGAATTGAAGTACAGACTAATAATCCATCCGGATATGGTATCCCACATATGATAGATTATTCAATTACATAGAGGGGGGTGAAATATAAATTAGATGACTAAATCAAAGTCTGAACTATTAGTCCCTCCTTATAATCCCAACTCAATCGAAACATAGGATAGGATATACAATCAAAAGGATTCGTAGTCCGAGGACTATTAATCATGAGAATGCTAATCCAACCTTGTTAGGTTTTTATTCTTGGCAACCCCGTTTGACAAAACTCCTTTCAGATGTATTTATTTTTGCACTTTTATTTCAGTGAGGCTATGAGTTTATTAGATGCAAATCCAAACCTGAATCGAGCCATGCAGAGAAGTTTGTGATGTTAATGCTTTCAAGATTGCCACTTCGCTGATTATTACGGGGGTCGAGCTGCGGCCGAAGCAAAATGCAAAATTGCATTCAAAATTGCATGTCTGCCATTGGTCGCTCGAGCCAAGAAGAGCTCGCTCGAGCGAAGGTTTTCTCGCTCGAGCCAAGGATTGCGTCCATACAAAAACCTGAAAGAGTGTATTCCTCGCTCGCGCCAAGGATTCGTCGTTCGAGCCAAGGCACTAGTAGAAATCACGAAAAATACACTCCTCGCTCGAGCCAGCAAAGCTTCGCTCGCTCGAGCGAGTCTCAGAATCCGGATTTCTCAAGGAGTTTGTTTTCTTCCCAATCTAGGATTACTTTTGGTTCTCTATAAATACTTGGTTTTCTCCCAAAACTAAGGGATTTATTGAAGTCCTCCAGATCTTTTTTTTGGTTCTTAAAGGTTTATATCTGGGGATATTTTGTTATTTTCTTTGATGTTTTATTGAGTATTCAACTTATGGTTTAAAGAGAGTACATCAAAGATTTGTTTGTTATACACAAAAGAGAGAGTTGTTCTTCAGTTGTGGATTCTGAAGAATTCGAGCCTGAAGCTTTGGTGGAATCCGGAGTGGCTAATCAGAAAGACAATTCCGTGGTGAAGATGGGATTGGAAGAGGCACATAGAGGTTGGTTCAATTAGGCGTTGTGGATTCGCTAGATAATTGAGAGTATACCTGTGTAATTCCTTTAATTCTTCTTAGTGGATTGTCTTGTGGCAGTTACCTGTGGTTTTTTTATCACAATTGGAGGTGTCCAATTGTGGTTTTTCCACGTAAAAATCATTGTGTCTCTTTCTCTTGATTGTTTGATTGGGATTATTTTTTACTGCTTTTTATTGATACATAATCACGAATCAACATCTAGGATTTCTAGATTTTTCAAACCTAATCCAGTCCGCCCAAATAAACATGGCATAACGGTATTATCAATTAGACTAAATTGACACAAAATATAAAATTAAGAGTCAAATTCGAGACATTTGAAAGTTTAGAAATCAAAACCACACATTAAAATAAAATATAAGAACTATCATTATAATTTACCCGTCACTTTAATTTAATAGAGTTTATTACAGATTAAATATGGACCATTATACTATTTTAACTAATACAATAATATTTTATACACATATCTCATCAAGTTGTGAAGAAAAGTCGAGCTATTTTGTTGTTGCCCAAGCTTGACCTTTTGGCGGTAATGCTCCAATTTAATTTTTAATGGTTTAAATAATAGAATTTAATACTTTTATGTTGATTTTGATAAATAATTAGAAGCATATCACAATACAGATAATCAAAGAATTGTAATTTGTGTGGCTAACCCTTAGCCGTTTTGGGTTTTAAGTGCTTGCACAGAGAGAGAGAGAGTGTGTAACTTCAAATCTCCCAATGTAATAATCTAATAACTAATTACTAACTTTTGTCGACTAAAAAAAATAAAAATCACAATACTAATATGGGAAATAATGGCAACCTTCTTTTTTTGGCTTTTTGATTAATTATTAGAGAGGTGAAAGCCAGCTTGGTTCTATTTTTGAACAAAATCAATTGTTTTGTTAATGAGTAAATCATGTGGCAGAAATGTGCACACAATTAGATGAGTTATTTATTTATTTATTTTTTAAAGTGAAACTTTCTTTGCGTTTATTTATTAATATAGCAGTGGAAAATATAGGAAAAGTAAATTTAATTGACAATCCACTTCCAGTATCTTGTCTTTCAGTAGCCAATTCTTATCTCATATCTTAATTTTCTTATGATTTTGTCACCCAAAAAAAATAAAATAAAAAGATTTCACCAAATGCATAGGTGAAAATAAAATTTCATTTCACTTTTCTTTATTTACTTCAATTTTTTTTAATCAATCAGTTTTTAATATATTTCTCACTCCAATCAAACGGACGATACAAGTTCGGAAATGCTATTCAAAATCTTATTTTTTACTGTATTCTTGGAGGAACCGTTTGTTGAAGAAAATGACATATAAACAGCAATCACTTCTTTTTTTCTTTTAAATGGTTTTAGATATTATGTGTTCTTTTACACTTCAATAATAAATAATCCATGTAGTCAACATTGGGATGTCATTTTCTACTAAAACCATATCACATGGTCACCTTATTCTATTTTCAATCTTGAAATCAATAGAAAACTAATCTCTAAGGGAAAACTTTGAATGGCTAGCGCAATAGCCTTTTCTACAATTGTTTGCAGGAAAAAAAAATAAAAAATAAAAAAATTGTAAATTCAAATGGTCCATGAATTGAGATGGAAACTAACTTTTCAATGCAGAAAATCATTCAGACAATTATTGGTAAAAATTCATATAACATTTTAAAGAAAAAAAAAATTGATTGGAAAAGAAATAAGTGCAAAAAAAATCTTAAAAGCTCAGGTCAATTGGCTTGAATAATTCGGAAAATACAAGATAAAAGTTGGAATTATTCATAGTATTAAAGAGTTTCTAAACAATTTGAAAAGTATAGAAAATGAACAAAATCGGCTCCAACTTACTTTTTGGATTGAAGAGTCCAATTTACATTATTGTAAACCCATTACGTATTTGTTTTGATGATTCAAATTGTTTAACTTATAGAGTCCGCCAAGTAGATAATTCATTTAATTAGATATTGACATTTACCTAATAAAAATTGTGAACATGATGAACTTTGTGTGGACATGATGAACTTTGAAGTGAACGAGTCTATCATGAGATCGAGTTTATGGTTCTTACCAAAATTGGCACTTTTGATTGATTCATCTAGGTAATGCAAAAGGGAAAAGTGGTGCATGCTGTGATTAATGTCATATATTAAGCATGTTGTGAGGTCCAATGGAGATGTGTTATGACTTTATTTTGATAATTCGAACTGGTCATATTATAGAGTTCATTGAACATATTATTCATAAAAAAAAATTAAGTCCTAATTGTTCATGATCAAGTCCTAATTGTTTTTAAAAAAAATTAACAAAATTATACTAACCGTTTATTTTTATTTTTTTTAAAAATGTGTATGATCTTGTTTTGAGGTTACAGATATATAATTAATCTAAATTTGTTTATGGATAATCTGTTTGATAAATCTTACAATATGAACAATTTGGATCAACAATATGGACTCAAAATAAGGTTTGATGAGCCTCACAACACGCATCCTAGTTCGATTTGATCTCCATGATTGATCTGATCTGAGTGAATTTTGATTTGAAATTTCAACTGTTGGATCATCATACTGTAATTAATCAAACCATAGGTGTGTATCCAAAATTTGTGTGCACAATCAAATCTAAAAATGTGGAACACAGCTGATAAATGTTGTCCATGTTAATAGTGACATTGGGTTGACTTTTAATCGATGGGCTGATTGCTTTGTGGGTACCTAAGACTGGGCCGGGTCCTTGATGTTGTTAATCGAACCATTATTTTGCCATGCTTTCAAAGACATTTTTTTGGGTGTTGCTAATACACTCGTATAATTTTTCTCGACACCTATATGTGAAGGACACTTTTCAATGCATCAAGAGGGAGGTAGGTGTACCACTGGGGGTGGTGGCCTGATGGCGAATGCTTCCCATTTCCCAAGGCTTGACTCAGGTTCGAATCTTAGGAGAGGCGAACAAAGGTTGCTTTGCAACTGGTTCTTTGCAGAGACCTCGCCTTGTACTCCGATCGAAATCTGGACTTGTCTGTGGCATGTAAGGTTGCGCTCCATTGGTGCCTTGGTGGTGGGTCCCTTCCTATAGGTTGGGTTAAATCAGGCTGGCAACCAGTTACCCCGAGGCCTAGGCCTACGGATGCCGTGATGACATCACAGAGCATCCTTTTTTTCTGTTCAAAAAAAAAAAAAAAAAACGAGGGAGGTGGGTGTACAGAAAAATTTTGTTGGTGCGTTTAGTAGAACCTGACAATTTAAGTGAAAATACATATGAAAATGCTACAAATACCAATATCCCTCTATGGGGGGTGTAATTCATATACACATTTAGTTACGATTTTTGTGGTGTTTGGTTATGATATATTGTGCTATTAATTATGAATCATTATAATATTAATTATGATATTATTTTGATTATAATCTAAGAGCTCTTTGATTAATATCTTATGTGGTGTTTGGTTAATTTGTATTTTAATTTTTATTTTTTATGACTCCTATAGGATTAAGTAGGGGTGAGCAGCGGATATACCGATCCGCCAAAACCGACCGAACTGAACCGATCCGCCGCATTTTGGACGGATGCGTGATGACGAGCAGATGGTTACAGATTGATTTTTCTCAAATCCGTCAATTTGGCAGACGGATGGCGGATTTGAGGTTCCTTTGGCCGCAACTGAACCGCCAAACCGCGAGCATCCTTAGTAATTTATAAGACTTTGTGTTTTCAATTTGTTTAAATATTTTGTTTGTGTTTTCAATTGAAAAAGAGTTCAAATATTCTGTTGAAAAAAAGTTTTCAACTTGAATATATTTTTTGAATTGAAAAAAATAAACGTATTATTTATCTATATTTTTTGGTTTTTAAATCTAACTCTAAAAGTAATAAATAGAAAATATGATATATGCTGGTTGGTTTTTGTTTTCAAAAACATATATAAATGTAACAATACAGAGACATACAATCTCTACTATTGCTCTGTTCATGGTTTTGGTGGTTTAAATTGTTTTTTTATTTTAAGAATCACATATTGTAATACTTTATGTAGATGAGGCATGCTGTGATTGTAATATGTGGATGAGGCATGCAGTGATTGTGATAATCTAAAGTTTCAAACTTTCTTTCTTTGGATGAGGCATGCAGTAATTGTAATACTTTTTTAAGTCATTGACTGTAATACTTTTTTTTTTTTTTTTTTTTGAGGAAGTGCACAAGTTGAACTATATTGAAAATTTATAAAATTTCAAACCGCCAAACCGATTCGCATCCATCCGCCAAATCGCCAATCCGCTCAATCCTCATCCGCTAGATTGGCGGACGGATGCAGATTGATTTTCTCTAATCCGCCAATCTGGCGGACGGATGGCGGATTAGAGGTTCCGTGGCCGCAACCGACCCACGCCTACCCCTAGGATTAAGTTATAACATTTATGGAAATCAAACTCACAAATATTATAACTTACATGGTACACACCCTTACCATAGCATTACCCAACTCCTATCTATTGCATATAAGATACAAGTATGTGGAACATTACTCAAATACAAAAGACCATTTTCATTTGAGTTGTGCATTTAAATTCTAAATTATTATTATTATTTTTGGGCCAAGAGAAGAGAAGGAAAGAAAGTAAGAAGAACAAAAAAAAATGTTAAATTCATAGAGATAAGAAACTCAAGTTTTGTGCTCGGTAAGGGAGCATCTAAATCATTAGGCAACCCTTCAATCATTTTTTTATTAGTTAAATATATATATATATATATATTAGGGCATTCGGTCTATAAATCTAATTCTCAATTTTGTTTGCCCAAAAATTTAGACGCTAGAATACTCTATCCAAAAGGACAAGCTTAGATAAAAGGATCAAAATACCCATATTAATATCATATATGCGGCATGCCCTATCTCTCACTTCCAAACAATCACTCACTCATTCACTCTCTCTATCCAAACCCTAACTCTCTCTCTCTCTCTCTCTCTCTCTCTCTCTCTCTCTTTCTTCTTCGTGTCGCTTCTTCTTCGCGTTGCGCTCCTCCGTCACTCTTTTCCGCTGCGAGATCTAGATCGGGACATATCTGGAAGAGGATCAAGGTTGAAGAAGACGAAGCTGCCATTGATAAATCTGAGCTACTTCACTGCTCTCTCTCTCTCTCTCTCTCTCTCTCTCTCTCTCTCTCTCTCACACACTCATTAATGTCGCTACCTCCGTCTCCAACCAAGATCATTCACCATCAACCACTCTAATAGCTTTAAGGCCTCATATCAGAGTCCGATCTCCTTCGCCGGTCAATTTTTAGGGTTCAAAATCGAAGCTCACTGCTCGATCGTGCGATGCTGCAGTTTGATCAAGATCCTCGCCTGAGATCGTCCACGATCTAATGAAGATCTTACACCAGCATTGTTGATCAGAGCATCAATGGTCCCAAACACGTCTCAAGCCCTCGACATAGCCAACTCGATGGTTGGCTCGTCTGCGTTCACGTCGAGCTCCATTGCCCATGCCACCACCCGAATTGAGCTCGAACTAGCTGAGTCCCTACTAAGCTGATTAATTTCATCATAGAGGGACTCGAGTCATTTCATTCGCCAAGTCGTCGTAATGACCTTGCAGTTGACTTTGGCAAGGTCGAGAAAGATGTGTGTGTGTGTGTGTGTGGTGTGTGTGTGTGTGGTGTGTGTGTGTGTGTGGATTCAAGAAAATTAAAGAATTTGATGAAAATAGGGTTTGAAATTTGGGTTTGATGGAATTCATTCTGCAAAAATGGCTCAGATCTAGATTTGGATTCCTAGAACTGTCTAGATTTGGATTTGGTTCTGGGTTAGGCTAAGATATATTGAAAAACAAATAGAAAATATTGAACAAGTTAGGGTTTGGGAAAGATGAGATTAGAATTTTTTATTGTTGTTGTTGTTGATGGTGATGATGATGTTGTTGTTGTTGTTAGTGTTGATAATAATGATGAAATAGATTGCACATATAGGTGAGAGAAAAAAAAAAGAGAAAAATATTTGAATAGATAGAACTTTTTTTTGAATAGATAGGGTTTGGTTTGCACATATTTGTACAGACAAGAAAAAGATATAGATATGTATGTATGTATAAATGTATGTATGTATGTATGAATGTATGTATGTATGTAATATGCACAGATAAGAAATAGACAAATAGGAAAAATTAGCTTGGTATTTCCAACACTCTTTGAATTTCAAATAGATAGCTATGTGTTTCAACAAAAAAAAGAAAACAAAGTTTGGTTGAGAGGATAATTTATGTGAATAGTTTTTACCAAACTAAGACCATTCATCTTAGACATTGGGCCGAACTACGGGCCAAAGTAATTGTTTATGTAGCACGGTCCTAAATCATCTAAGCATCAGGCCGGTCAGAGGTGGGCTACCAGTGGCCTGACTTGGCTATCATGGACTGAGGTATCAGTGGAAGGAAGACTGAGCTAAAGGATAGCTCTGCAGGGCGTCATCTCAAAGTCAAGATTGATAGTGTTGACTAAAGTAACATCGAGCTGTGTGAGCACGGTTAAGTCTAGTGCCAATCGAGGTAAGAGTTGCAACCATTTCACTTGATTAGTAGTGAGTAGGGTGTTACTAGGATAAACATTATCTTTGGAAGTGTGATTCCTAGGAGGACTCTGGTAAGGAGAGTTGGAGTCTTGTTAGGATTGTACCATGTAGGATCTATAAAAGCTTATGACAGGATTTATGTACAGGTATCACAATTCTGATTCTCAAATTCTTAAAGCTTTTGTGTCTATTGTCTATTTTTCTAACATAGGCATCGGAGAGGTTTCTGGCACACCCCCGCCGGCCAGCTCACGTTTGTATTTACAGGGAGTAAGACGACTACGTTTGGAGGAGTGAAAACTTGATCAACAGGATTATATTATAAGATTATTTCGTACTCGTACAATTGGCACCGTCTATGGGAACACACACAAAGAACAAACCTTTTGATTGAGTTTTCTCTTTAGTTGAAATCTATGGCACACAATGAAGACTTACCACATTCTGCTATTGATGGGCAAACCTTGGAAGGGGACGGGAGGCGCGAAGGTTTACTTTTTATCCCGCCTATGGCAAAATTAGATCCCCAGTGATAGAACCCACGGAGAGACACACGAGAAATACGGGGCTCAAGTCCTCGTCGCTCTCAGAGCCCTGACAGGTAGAGGCAGAGGATGGATCGTCAGGTTCTGGAGGATCGCGTAAGGGAGTAAGACGAATTGATACAGAGGATGACGGCAGACATAGAGACGATGAAGTGTTAGATAAAAGGCAAAGGGGTGGCAATAGAAGAAAGGCGCAAAGACAATACATACTCTTACCACTCTAAAGATCGTGATAGGCAAGTCACACCGTCACAAACTGAAAGTAGAAGCCTCAGGATAGGCAACACACAATCAAGGACTTTCAGGACTCGTTACACCAGGTCTGTGAGAACGAGGACTGAAAGGTCGTATACAGAAGGAGGTAGCTATCGGCCTTCGCATTCACACCAAACAATATCTAAGCAGACAGAGTTGCTCAGGTCGGCAAACCTGCGTACAGTGCTACAGGAAAGGGCTCGAAGGAGAGAAGACACTTAGGCTCGCGACCCCCGTAGAGTTTCTACGCTGTAACAGTTAGCTCTTAGAACACATGAGAGTGTTGAGGTTGGAATGCCAGAACCACGCCTTGCTTACGAACCAGCAAACAAAGCGTTAGTGAGGTTGCAAGCTCGCCGTTCTTTTCGGCGATAGAGGACGCACCATTACCCTCAGGCTTCCACCAGCCCAAATTCACTACTTATGGGGGGAAGTTAGACCTCTACATGCACTTTCACCACTTTCGCCAGGTTATGGCCGTGTATCGGCGAAACGAGGCTCTAATGTGTATCCTATTTTCTTCCAGCCTTAGTGACCTGGGTTTAAGATAGTTTGAAAGGTTGCCAGAAGGTAGCATAGCTTTATGGGCATAACTAGCGGAGACATTTGTGACCAGATTCAGAATGAACACCAAGACGCCAGTGGAGATTGACTAGCTTCTCTCCATAAACATGGGCGAGAAAGAAACATTGAGGTCTTACAAGAACTGGTAGTGGGAGACTTTTAATCAAATTGGAGATTGCCCCACAAACGTAGCTATCGCACAGTATAAACGAAGTTTACTGGCTGGCAATAAATTAAGGGATTCAATGACGATGACACCACCCCTCACAATGGAGGCCCTAATGGAAAGAGTGTATCAGTACATCCGGGTAGAAGAAGATGTTGCTCTCACCAAAGAAAAAGCTGGCACAATAGCGATGTCAGACAAAAAACCTGCTGCAAAAGTTAATGCGGTCGGGCAGAAAGAACAACTGAGCAAAAATGAGCGAGGCAGACGAGCCAACAGAAAGGACCCCCAAGCAAGGAAGTTGAGAGTCCGCACTACCATCACCACGGTATTCAATAAACCTATCTACCGGATTTTTAGCGAAATACGCGATGAACCCTTCGTTCGGCGGCCAACCAAGTTGGAAGAAGCATAGAGGGGCTACGATGATAGGTACCGTTGCACCTTCCATGATGAAAAGGGGCACCGAACTAAAAACTATACGCCATTAAGGCAACACTTGGAGGAGTTAGTTGTCGCAGGCCACCTGGACCAATATATTGAAGGGAGAACACAACCAGCCCCCTAGGACCGCAACAGGCCGGATGGGATGCCGGTCGACGGTCTGCTCCAAGGCATAATTAATGTAATACATGCGATCATCGAACCTGAACGAGTATGTGAACTCAGAGAGATGATCAAAAAGGCTGAGCACATGAAAGAGGTACTAAGTGCACAACCTACCGTGAAAAAGGAAAAACGGAGGCCATGAACGTCATCACCTTTTCTGACAAGGACTTAGCAAAGTTACAAAGCCCACAGAACGACACACTAGTGGTTACTCTACGCATCAAGAATTTCGACATGAAATGGATCCTAATTGACCATAGGAGCTCGTGCGAGATAATGTACTACGAGACATTCAAGTAACTAAAGTTGGAGGACAAAGACTTAGCACTCGCAACATCTCCCCTAGTTGGCTTCAACTCAATGCCAGAATGGCCAGTTGGCAAGATAATTCTGCCAGTCAAGGCAGGAATGATGACAAAACATGTGGAATTTTGGGTATTGAAAGTCCCTTCCACTTACAACATAATCTTGGGAAGAGTATGGTTGCATGCCATACGAGTGGTGGCATCGACCTACCACCAAGTGTTACGGTTCCCTAACGAAACCGGAATGATTGAAGAAGTCTTAGGAGACCAAATCATGTCCAAATAGTGCTTCGTTACAGTAAATGATAGTCGGGCTACAAAAGGGTTCGTACAAATGGTAGAAGAGCCAGA
>JAPPVO010003116.1:0-40381 GCA_030407325.1 Camellia japonica
CCAGCGTGAATAGTGCATTCAAGCCGAAACCCCGGAAGTTCAACTTTTCCGAGCCATCTAAAGAAGAGATCCAAGATGTGAGATTTTCTACGAGAAATGCCTCCATTTTTGTGCAAAGCAGTGATGAAATGAAAGAGTTCCAAAGTTGGAGCTTTATAGGGGGTAAAACACTATTCGAGGACAAGTGTCACAATTCTGAGAGTTGCAGAAAGGTGGCTGGCCGGCCATCTATTCTAGTAGGCCGGCCATCTTTGTTTCAAAAACTGGCCGGCCGGCCACCCTTCACTCCCCAGATGCAAAACGTGTCCGGCCATGCATTGGTCCTGTTTTGCCCTCCGGAAGGAAGTTTGAGGCATTTCTGTACATCAGGGATGTCGAAGGCCTCCATTTCTCTCAGTTTCAGATGCGTTCCATCATCCAGATTGTCCGTCCGAAGTACGCTTTGTTGTATTTTGCTTATCGAGTTGTTGCTTTGTTTATCGTGTTGTAAGTTTTGTCGAGCTGTCACATTTTGTGTTTTGAGTTATTACTTTTTGTTTATGCAATTTTGTTATGTCTTGTTTATCGAGTCGTTAACATTGTTGTATTTTTGCTTATCGAGTTGTAAACTTGCTAAGATTCTGTTATTTCTTAGTGAGTCGGGTTGTTTGATTTGTTGCATCGGTTCATTACCTAACCCGGTAAATACACAAGGCACATTCCCATTCAATTCCATTTTTGTGCAAAATAATGCGATGCGATACGATGCTAAAAGTTTAAAATACAAACACCTTTTCAAAAGCTGTTTCATTCCATCATGTTTTACAACAAACAAAGGTACAAGTTTTACAGAAAATAAAACTACCTAACAATGTGCAAAGTGCTACAAACTACTAGTAAAAAGTAAAATAAAGCAGGAAATAACATCAATATCCTCGGGAGCGGGAATGAGGAGGCCCCCCATCCTCTTATGTGGGACAACCTCTGCACCATCATCGCCATCCGGGTCGGAGCTGTCATCCTCAGGATCCCCCAGCCTCGCCTCCACTCCCGGAACCAAGGCCGGAGCCCCCTCCTCAGCAGATGTCTCTGACTCACGATCTGCGACCTCCTCCTCCTCCTCCTCCTCCTCATCAGGCTCTGCCTCTATAACATGTGCCCTACGTCTGCGAGACGACCCCGCTCCTCGAGCTCCTCGGCAAGGCCTGGATGGCCCTGCTCCCTGAGAAGGCCTGGACGGCCCAGCTCCTCGAAAGGGCCCAGATGGCCCAGCTCCTCGAAAGGGCCCAGATGGCCCAGCACCTCGACCTCTCTGAGAAGGCCCGGGTGGCTCGGCCCGCGGCGGTGCGTATACAGGAGGCATCTGAAAGTGAAAAGTTCAATACATCAGTTCAAATATGAAAAGCAGATACAAGTACAATATGTGAGTGGGGTGTATGTCAGATGTGCTCTACACAGCCTATCAATACAGCAGAATGTTCAAAACCAGCATGTCATCAGAAATATGCTAAATACAGGAAAGATGGACAATACCTGCACGCCCATAATGGCCAGCTGTGCCTCTCTCCGTAGGATCATGCCCTCAAAAGTGGCCAGCATCCCAAGCATCTCATCCATGTACTCAACTGGAGGCTACGGATACAAATGCAAAACTATCAGTAAAGGAATGAATGTCCAAATATTCGACTGATAAATCAAAGCTGTAAAACATACCGGTGGTGAATCAGGGTCTCTGACATATCTGTGGTCAGGAAGAGGAGGCTCTAGCGAGACCTGGTAAGGAGCCCCGAATCGCCAACTCGTCAACTCGGTCGGCATGTCTGGCCACCCAGGATGAAGAAGAGTCGGAGGGATCGGGGGAATCGACCCAGCCCCACCTCGAGACACACCAGTCCTGCTGGAGGAGGGGATATCCGTAGCACGAGCCCGACTCGAAGATGGTACATCAGCAGACCTCAGTGGCAGAGCACGCACTCCCGTCAAGGGAGGCATCAGATATGTGTGACGATAAGTGGCGTAGTCCCCGTCCGTAAGGTGTAGCAAAGCATCAGTGCCCTGCATAGCACTAACGACCTCCTGGGTAGAGAGCCTATCCGCAGTCCGCATAGTGGCTGGAGGTGCGGCAGGAGGGTCCTGAGAAACGTACCCCCATACCTGGCGCAAAAAGCGTTCCCCTAAAAACCATGCTTTACCAACTGGTCCCTCAAGCAGGACCCTGTACTGGGAAGTGCCCAATCCTCCAGCATACTGAAATCGGAGACCATCGCCCAAGACTGCCCAGGGCTGCCACGTAATCTGCGGATAACCAGTGCATACATCAATCAGAAATCAGGAATATACAGGGCAAGTCAAAGATGAAAACGGAAGAGAACTGAGAGTTCTGAAATACCTCTGTCGTCCGAACAGTGTCAAAATACTGTCGCAGGTAGAAGAGAGTCTCTCGAGGTCTCGGCCGATGCTGGCCCTCGAATAACAATGAGAACGGGGTCGTAAGAAACCCTGCCACCTCCATCTCCGGGGCTAACGTGGAAAAATATACGTAGACCCATAGCTGAGAAAAGTAGTGCGGAATGTAAATACAAAGTGCTGAGGGCAAAATACAGAATGTAAAGTGCGCCGTGTGTGCGATGAACAAGTAATGAGGAGCAGAAATGTAAATCAAGAGGACAGAACGTACCTCCCAGGCTTTCCAATAGCCGCCGAGTAAGTCTCCCCGCCCGCGAGAGGCTGCGCTCATATAGCAATAGAGGGTAGCCAGGCCGGCGCCACCCTAGTCATACCGACTGACCTGTGATAGGTCTACTAAGGCACTCAAAAGATACAACCCGACAGTGTTCCCCCTATCAGCAAACAGAGTGGTGCCAAAAAGGAACATAAGGAAACCGCGGGTGTACTGCTCAACCTCCTCAGGAGACTCGGGCTCCATCTCCGGCCTCCGAAAACGGGAAGAGAACCAGGTGTACTGGACTCTCCCAGACGCTCTGTCCACAGGCGGGCGGGCCCCCAACAGATGTACCCAAGCGGCCTCTCATTCGCCCATATCCTCGTCATAAGGAATGGGCCAACCTCCTATGTCCAAACCGGTAAGTACAGCGAAATCTAGCGGGGTCATGGTCAAATCCCCGGTGGCGGAAAAGTGGAAGGAATTGGTGGTGTCCCACCATCTCTCCACCAAAGCTGCTAACAGTGTCCTACTGGCAGGACAATGTGATAACCCCATGCAGAAGGCCCCGAACCCTGCTGAATCAACCAAATCCCGGACAGCCTCCAGAAGCTCGGCATACCACTCTCTCGCAGCAGTTGAGTCGTATCCTCGTACGATACGAGAGCCAACCTGCATTCAGAATGAATGCATGTGTCAGTATGAAATGAATGAGCTGTGTGCAAATGAAGTGAATGAGCCGTGTGCAAACGCAAGTAAATGGACTGTGTGTTCAGAAAATCAAAATATGGGCTGCGTGTTCATATCAGTATTCATGGACTGCGTGTTCAGAAAATCAAAATATGGGCTGCGTGTTCATATCAGTGTTTTGGGCTGTGTGTTCAAATCTTAATCAGTGGGCTGCGTGTTCGCTTTAATCTGGGTTGTGTGTTCAGAAAATCAGTGTTTTGGGCTGTGTGTTCAAATCTTAATCAGTGGGCTGCGTGTTCGCTTTAATCTGGGCTGTGTGTTCAGAAAATCAGTGTTTTGGGCTGTGCGTTCAAATCTCAATTAGTATGGGCTGTGTGTTCACCATTAACTAGAACTGCGTGTTCAGAAAATCAGTGTTTTGGGCTGTGTGTTCAAATCTTAATCAGTGGGCTGCGTGTTCGCTTTAATCTGGGCTGTGTGTTCAGAAAATCAGAGTTTGGGACTGCGTGTTCTACTCTCAATTAGTGTGGGCTGTGTGTTCACCATTAACTAGAACTGTGTGTTCAGAAAATCAGAGTTTGGGACTGCGTGTTCTACTCTAAATCAGTGTGGGCTGTGTGTTCACCATTAACTTGGACTGTGTGTTCAGAAAATCAGAGTTTGGGACTGCGTGTTCTACTCTAAATCAGTGTGGGCTGTGTGTTCACCATTAACTAGAACTGCGTGTTCAGAAAATCAGAGTTTGGGACTGCGTGTTCTACTCTTAATCAGTGTGGGCTGTGTGTTCACCATCAACTAGAACTGTGTGTTCGGAAAGTCAGAGTTTGGGACTGCGTGTTCTACTCTCAATTTGTGGGCTGTGTTCACCATTAACTAGAACTGTGTGTTCGGAAAATCAGAGTTTGGGCCTATGTGTTCTACTCTTAGTTAGTGTGTGCTGTGAGTTCACCTTCAAATTCGGGCTGTGTGTTCGACAAATCAGTGCTTGAGCCGTGCGTTCAATTCTTAACTAATGTGTACCGTGCGTTCACAATCAATCGATGAGCCTAGTGTTCAGAAATTCAAGTGTTTAAACCACATGTTCAGGATGCAAGCAAAGTACTATGTCGTAGGCTAAACTGTGTGTTCAAGCATGGCAAAAGTATGAAATGCACGAAAAATACAGAAAATGAAGTAAAATACCTCTCGTGCCTCGTAAGAAAGGTGATGCTCCGGCTCTCGTAGAAGTAGATCTCCGGGTGCCCGATCGTTGAAGTCAGTAAAATGACGAAAAATGGCCCGCGGAAGAATGTGCTCCGACGGGACGTATCTCTCGGGAATAAAGGGGCGGACCCTCGGGGGCAGCGTCATGATATCGAAATCATCCCCGGCACCTGGAGGACCTCCACCATGAGGGAAATTACCCGCCATTTCAAAAATATCTGCAAAAGGAGCAAAAATGAGCAAAAATGAGCCAAAATTGGAAAAAGTCAACAAAAGTCAACTCTCGGGAAATGGAAAAGTCAACAAAAGTCAACTCCCGAGAAAATCTTCCAAATGTTGAGACAAACTTACCTCAAGTGGTGAAAATGAGAAAAGAAGCCCCGAAATCAAAATTTAATCTGTCCAAAGTGCTTAAAATTGAATGTTTTTGCGAAAACAACTTGCGTGGAAGGCTGAAAAGCGCGTATAAAGTGCAGATCTGAAGAAAAAAATGGTTTGGGAAGCAAGGGGAGAAGTTTTCGCAGCTGTGGGTGTGAGCTCGAAGTGAATGGATGAGAGAATATAAAGAAAATGAGGTGAAAAGACAAAGTTGCCCCCAGATTTGGGCAGGTGGCCGGCCGGCCACCTTTTCTGGCTGGCCGGCCATTTGCTTTTTGGAGATTGGCCGGTGGCCTCCCCTTGGGAAACCAGCTGGCCGGCCATGTCCCCCACATGCTCACCTAGCTCTCTGCAAATTTTGAGGAAGATTGGAGTTCCCGGGACCTGAAAAAGTTCAAGAAAAGTGTACTTTCTGGCGCGAAATTGCTCCGCCGGAACTTCAACTGCAATTTCTGACATGTGTCTCATCATTACTCATCAAAATCAGCGTGTATCCTTTTTGAGCATGTTGCAACCTCTCCGGGAGATGAACCAGAGGCCGCGATCGAGTCGCCTTCGCCGAAATGCGCGTTCCCTTACTCGTTGTTTCGCAACAAACGGGCACCCTAATTTATGCTCGTTCTGCACTGTTGTGCACATAACTTGCATTCTCATGAGCATTTTGCATTGTCATGCATGTTTTCTTGGTGTACTGTACCTCTGTGCTTGAGCATGCGTTGTCACGCACGTCCCTTTCTCGCATTGCGATGCATTCACTCGCCGACACTGCGTGTGTCAAACTTTCGGGATCACAGGAATCACACTGAATATATGTTGTTAGCATATTGTTCTTGTTGAATTTCTTTCTTTTGCAGGCACGATATTGTATGTACGGTTCATTTGAGGCTGGTGTGACCAGACGAATCGCGCAGGTATCGTATCTTCTCCGTGTGAGACGCGACGAGAATTGAATAATTCTCCGCATTCCTAACTGCATGAAATGTAGTTGTTGCTTTGCATTCTTGCTTAAAACTGTTGCATCTATTTGCGAATACTTGCTTCATTACAGCTTGCTGCACTTGCATGATCATTAAGTTACATCTGGCTCCGTGCATATCGCTTTGCATTTTGCCCCTTTTGCCTGCGGGCACGCCTGCGGGCACATATCTCTGTTCATCTTGTATGATTGTCTAAGTCTTCGGCCTTGTCAAAAATGGGTCGTCTCTGGGCTTTGACATTCACTCCCGTCACTTGTGACTTCCGAGTTCTGTCAAAGAGGGGCAACTGTAGACACCGCATTTTTGACTGACCTTAAGACTCAGACGTCACCGATTGAGTGCTCGGTGATGTTGCATATTGTGCTTGTTCAGAAGTCTCAGAGTCACGGCCGTGAGCCCTGCCTCCGGACTTCCGAACCCTCTTCTGTACCCTGTCTCGATTTGCGAACCAGACTCAGTTTTCTCTGTTTTTCCTCCTAAAGGGAGGGAGAGGTCCCGTAGACCATCTCTCAGTGGCCATGGGCTACATTTCTGGCCGTAGGCCATTTTGCCCATTTCGGAGCCCGGTTCCCGGTTTTCGGAGCCGTCAGGCCGTGTGCCTCGGTTCGGGACCGTCAACCATCTCCGATTCCTCCGGTTTTTGGCATACATCTTATTTACTCCCTTTTAGGGACACTGAGGTCTGAGAGACCCACTTCGTGGTCGAATGCCACTTTCGGTGCTTAACAGGCTATTTTCGGGACCCCGAACTGCGTGTTTTGGCCCCCGAATATTCGTTTTGTATCGGTTTTCGTTCATTTTTGGCAGGTACCTCTGTTTTATCACCAGGAAGGTCACTGAAGGGTGGGAGGCCATCAATTGTCTCAGCAATCAGTTATGCTCCTCCGGCGCCCTCCGACGCCCGTTTTTCTCACTTCCGAGCCAATGTTGACCACCCTAGGAGCATTTTCTTCAAGCCCAAACCACATATTTGTGTTGTACACACATGGGAGGACCCTAATCACATGGCCGGCCATTAATTCCATCTTTCACTTTTGAACCCCTCCTAAAAGTGGCCTATTCTCTCTCCTGTTTTAGAGTTGCCAATTTTGAACCACAGGGTTGTGATGAGAAGACCTGGGAGGACACCTTTCTCTGGTGGCCGGCCAGAAATCTTCTTGAGCCTTTTGCCCCTTGGCTGGCCGGCCGGCCATAGGGGGTGGCCGGCCGGCCACGTGCAACAAAAATGGGTGGCCGGCCATGTTCCTTGGGATGTGTGCTTTACAGCTGTATAGCTGTTTTTCCCCAAAAATATCTGTATCCGGGGGAAGACTTTAGGAGGGAAACTTGGTGTCATTTCCCTCCACTTTGGCCCTCCTTTCTTGCTTATATAACCAGCCTCCAAGACTGGTTTTAGGGTTACAAAAATTTCCCCAAGGGCCTTGAATACATCTCCCTCCATTTCTCTCTCATTTTACTTCAAAAATCACCAAATCCTACCATTTTCTTCATCACCACCTAGCACCACCACCACTACTCTATCCCAGCAGCAAGGAGAGGATTTCCAGCAGCTAAAAGGCAGCAAATTTGGTCCAAGAAGCAAGAAAAGGGTGGTCTTCAAGGGTAAGTTGTCATTCCCCTCTTTTATAGCTCATTCTTGCCTCATTTTTCTATCCTATTTTCTTACTGTTTTGAGCTCCGACCAAAACTAAAAGGGTCATTTTTTTGAGCTATATTCCATGTTTCATTAAGGGCTCAACCCTGTTTGAGCCCCCCATTTGGTACTTGCTTCAATACCCTCCTAAATGCCATTATCTTGCATGATATTTCTAGCCTATGTGTGATCTGTTTTCGAGCATGATATAAACTGTGAGTGGGCTTATTTTGAGCCCCTCTACAACATTGTAGAAGGGCTCAACACTGTTGGGGGCCTCCATGTTGTACTTACCATTATACCCCTCTTTGGCCCCCATTTTTGCATGCTTTGTGGGCATGTCTTGCTTCTGTTTTCAGGCCATGATCAGAACTGAAGATGGCCATATTTTGACCTTCTTGGAATATCTCATTAAGGGTCTTTGGCTGTTTGGTGAATTCTTTGTATACCTCATGTTATAGCCTCTTGTTGGCCTATTTCTTGCATTGCATTTTGAGCATGTTTGTACACTGATTTGGGCTTGATCATCTACTGTAAAAAGCCTTATTTTGGGACCCTCTTCAACATTGTCGAAGGTCCCCCACTTTTTTGAGATCCCCATATATCAGTTGCTTCTTTGCCCCCTCGTTGGCCAATTTCTTGCATAGCATTTTAAGTATACTTGTATCTGTTTTTGGGGCCTGTCATCTACTGAAATACATCATATTTGTGGTCCCTCTTCAGTGTTGTAGAAGGGTATTTTTCTGTTTGGGCATTGCATCTACCACTTGCTTCATTGCCTCCCTTGCGGAGTCATTTTTGTATGTCATTTTTGCCCTATTTGTGCTTTCTGTTTGACCATGCTTTGAACTGTAAAAATGCTTATTTTGGGGCTTCCTTGCTTCTTCCTTTTCATGTCATGTATCAATTATGCATGTATGGTATAGCTGTAGGCCATTTTATGCATTGAAATCCATGTTTCGGGATCACTTCATACATCGGGTATTATTTCGCCTCATTTCGGGGCTGTTTTGCCCCTCATTTTACCACTGATTTTTGCATGTTTGCATATCATATTCCATGTCTTTGCTATGTCTTATTAGAGTGGCATTTCGGCACCTAAGGGTCCGTTCTCGGTTTGCGTGCCCGCGAGCACGCACTTCGAGGTGTCTTGTTTTCATCTGATGGCCTCCTATGTGAGTGTGGCTGAGGCTCCTCATGTTGGTGTAAGCCCATTATTGCATTGCGTATGCCATTTCACCCATAGCATTGTGTATGCCCGTCGTATATTACCTCGTATAGCGTGTATGCCATTCCATGACATTGTGTATGTTAGGATTGCATATTAGCTGCATTTCATGCATATCATGCATATCATCGTGTTCGGGATAGGAGTTAGCCCGGGCACGGGAAACGAGGTGCGTTTCGCACTCCGAGTGACGGAACGGTCTCAATTCCCAAGTCACCGACACTCCGGATTATTCATGATGGAGTTAGGTTTTGTTGTAGCATTCATATGCATTCATCCTATATTGAGTTGTGCAATTCGCTCCTCGGCCATCATGCATCGATATGCGTGATTGGTGGCACGAGGATCGAGGCATGCATATATTTGTGAAATACATTGCTATGCCCCCTTTCCTGCTCTCTGTTGCAGCATATCAAGAATCAGCGGTCTTTCGAGGCTTGGCGCGCTTTTCGAGAAACATTGCAAACAGAGGCTAATTGGGGCATCCCAGTGGATTTCCGCGCAAAACAGCCCAAACATACATCGTCCATCAGAAGCAAGGCAGTCTCTGGCTTGCATGCCAGTTTCACAGCTTTCTTAGTTAATTTGTTAATTAATTAGGAATCTGTATATTATTCGGACTGTAATATTCTTTTATTCGGGACTGTATTATTCATTTGGACCCTCTGCGCGAGGGCATAATTGTAATAAGTGTGGGTGCGTGTGATGTATGTCTTCCAACCCCACGTCTTTCTTCCCTTTTATTTACCCGCTTATGATGGTTAGATTAGGGCATATTTCAATTAGCATACAGTATGACAGCATGTTTGCATCATTCATCTGTTTTGTACGCACCGGGCTCGGCGCATCATACAAACTGCATTTGTGTCTCAATTCCAAATTAAATACGTGTTAGTTGTAGCATTCCATATGCCATGTTTAGAATAGCCGAGCCTGCTATAATTTGCATTTTTGCATGTGTTGCATTAGGCATTTCTGTATACTTAGGATCATGCATTGATTTCTAATTAGCTTCTTTCTTTGGCTTGGAGTACTCGGTGAGTTTTATGCTTTAGCATCCTTGCATGCGTGTGAGTGTTGCCATGAATAGCATGCTTACCATGAGGCTATGTGCTTATGTGATATAACTGCCTTGAATGCTTGTGGGTGGAGGTTGGGTTATTTGAATTGGGACAATGCATTGATTGTTTGTTTTAAGCCCACTAGATAGTGGCAAAATCATGTTTTCTAAGCCCACCCGAGGGTGGCAAATCCACGTCTTAGCCTACCTGCGGGTAGCACAATCAAACCATTTTCAAACGAACAAACATGAAATGTTTTGTTCCAAATCAGGTGACTCAGTCTATACTTGTATGCTGTGCGCATCACATAGTAACCTAGGCTAATAACCGGAATAAGAACACACAATGTTTTCAAAAATAGGTATCATGGTTAGTAGAGGCCGGTCTTTGACCGGGCGAGCGGGGGTGCTCACGAAGTGACCTTCCCCAATCGTACCCAAGTTCCCGAGCCGAGGCAACTTTGGTGATGACGGACACGTGGCCTTTGGCACCGAGTCAGGGTTTCCTAAATTTCCCAAAAATAAAATATTTAGGTGGCGACTCTGTATCTGGCAAAGCAGTCCATGTTTGGCACTTCTTTCAAAAAAATCTGTTTTCAAAAACGATTTGCCGGATTTGGACTCTTTGGTTCAAGATTAAGAAACGTGACATTTGAGTCCTTGAACTGTAGTGACCCCAATATGAACAGAATGGGACTTAACCCTCCCGGATGCGTTCGGGGACGTCTACAGCTATCCATGGCAGTCACTCACACACATGCAAGGATGCTAAAGCATAAAAACTTACCGAGTACTCCAAGCCAAAACAGAAACTCGTTAGAAATCCATGCATGATCCTAGATACACAGAATTGCCTAATGCAACACATGCAAAGATGCAACTATAGCAGGCTCGGCTATTCTAAACATGGCATATAGAATGCTACAACTAACACGTATTCAATTTGGAATTGAAATACAAATGCAGTTTGTATGATGCGCCGAGCCCAGTGCGTGCAAAACAGATGAATGATGCAAAAATGCTGTCATACTGTATGCTAATTGAAATATGCCCTAATCTAACCATCATAAGCGGGTAAATAAAAGGGAAGAAAGACGTGGGGTTGGAAGACATACATCACACTCACCCACACTTATTACAATTATGCCCTCGCACAGAGGGTCCGAATAAATAATACAGTCCCGAATAAAAGAATATTACAGTCCGAATAATACAGTCCAAATAATGTAAATTCCTAATTAATTTACAAATTAACTAAGAAAATAATAAAACTGGCATGCAAGCCAGGGACTGCCTTGACTCCGCTCCGGATAATAAAATGATGCATGCTTGGGCTGCTTTGAGCGGAAATCCACTGGGATGCCCCAATTAGCCTCTGTTTGCAATGTTTCTCGAAATGCGTGCCAGACTCCGAAAAGTTGCTGATTCTTCATTTTGCTGCAACAGAGAGCAGGAAAGGGGCATAGCAATGTATTTCACAAATATATGCATGCCTCGATCCTCGGGCCACCAATCACGCATATCGATGCATGATGGCCGAGGAGTCAAATTGCACAACTCAATATAGGATGAATGCATACGAATGCTACAACAAAACCTAACTCCATCATGGATAATCCGGAGTGTCGGTGACTGGGGAATTGAGACACGTTCCGTTACTTGAAGTACGAAACGCACCTCGTTTCCCATGCCCGGGCTAACTCCTATCCCAAACACGATGAAATATGCATGATATGCGTGAAATGAAACTAAGATACAATCCTAACATACACAATGTCATGGAATGGCATACACGCTACACGAGGTGATACACAACCGAGCATACACAATGCTATGGATGAAATGGCATACGCAATGCAATATGGGCTTACACCAACATGAGAGAGCCTCAGCCACACTCACATAGGAGACCATCAGATGAAAACAAGACAACTCGAAATGCGTGCCCACGTGCACGCAAACCGAGAACGGACCCTCAGGCACCGAAATGCCACTCTAATGAGACATGGCAAAGACATGGAATATGGTATGCAAACATGCAAAAAACCAGTAGCAAAATGAGGGGTAAAACAGCCCCGAAATCCGGTAAAATGAAACCCGATGCATGGAATGACCCCGAAACATTGGTTTTGGTGCATGAAATGGCCTATAGCTATACTAAACATGCATAATATGGACATGGGGTGAAAAAGAAGAAGCAAGGAAGCCCAAAAATAAGCATCTTTACAGTACAAAACAAGGCCAAACAGCAATCACAAGTAGGGCCAAAATGGCATACAAAAATGGCTCCGCAAGGGAGGTCATGAAGCAAGTGGTAGATGTAAAGCCCAAATGGAAAAATACCCTTCTAGAACACTGACGAGGGACTAAAAATATGAACATTTACAGTAGATGACAAGCCTCAAGTCAGTATGAAAACATGCTCAAAATGCAATGTAAGAAATAGGCCAACAAGAGGCTATAACATGAGGTATACAAAGAATTCACCAAACAGCCAAATACCCTTAATGAGATATGCCAAAAAGATAAAAATATGGCTATCTTCAGTTCTGATCATGGCCGAAAACAGAAGCTAGATAAGCCTAAAAAAGCATGCAAAAAACAGGGACCAAAGAGGGGTGATGAAGCAAGTGGTACATGGAGGTCCAAAAAAAGGTTGAGCCCTTCTACAATGTTGTATAGGGGCTCAAAATAAGCCAACTCACAGTTTATATCATGCTCAAAAACAGATCACACATAGGCTAGAAATATCATGCAAGATTATGGTATTTAAGGGGGTATTGAAGCAAGTACCAAATGGGGGGCTCAAACAGTGTTGAGCCCTTAATGAAACATGAGGAATGGCTCAAAATAATGACGCTTTCAGTTAGGGTCAAAGCCTAAAATATTAAGCAAATAGGCCTAAGCAATGGTACAAAAATGAGCTAGAAAAGGGGGAAATAGCACTCACCCTTGAAGACCAAACTTTAGCTTCCTTTTGGCTTGAGAAATGGTGTCTCTTAGCTGCTGGGAAGCCCTCCAAACTGCTGGAAATGGAGTAGTGGTGGTGGTGCTTGGTGGTGATGAATAAATGAGGTAGGACTTAGAAGATTGGAGCTTGAAAATGAGAGAGATAGAGAGAGGCAATGCAAGAGCTCTTAAGCAATTTTTTCCAACCCAAAATATGACTTGGGCAGCTGGTTATATGGACCAAAAGGGGGGAGTAGCAAGGGGAAAAGGGGGAGGGAAATCACCCTAACATTTCCCTCCAAAAGTTATCCCTCCGGATACAGAATCTGGGGGGAAACAAAGGTCACATCTGAGGTACAGCAGGTGTAAGGAAGCTGGCCGGCCAACTATCTCAGTTGCAGGTGGCCGGCTGGCCACCCCCTATGGCCGGCCGACCAAGGGTCTAAAGGCTCAAGAAGATTTTCTGGCCGGCCACCAGAGAAAGGTGTCCTCCCAGGTCTCCTCATCACAACCCTGTGGTTCAAAATTGGCAACTCTAAAACATGAGAGAGAATAGGCCACTTTTAGGAGGGGTTCAAAAGGTTCAATCTGAATTACTGGCCGGCCATAGACTTTTAAGGTCCTCCCATGTGTGTACACAAATATGTGGTTTGGGGTTGAAGAAAATGGCCCTAGGGTGGTCAACATTGGCTCGTAAGTGAGAAAAACGGGCGTCGGAGGGCGCCGGAGGAATATAACTGGTTGCTGAGACAATTGCTGGTCTCTCACCCTTCAGTGACCTTCCTAGTGATAAAACAGAGGTACCTGCCAAAAATGAACGAAAACCGATGCAAAACGAATGCTCGGGGGCCAAAACACGTAGTTCGGGGTCCTGAAAATAGGCTGCTAAGCACCGAAAGTGGCATTTGACCACGAAGTGGGTCTCTCAGGCCTCAGTGTCCCTCAAAAGGGAGTAAATAGGATGCATGCCAAAAACTGGAGCAATCGGAGATGGTTAGGCGGTCCCGAACCGAGGCACACGGCCTGACGGCTCCGAAAACCGGGAACCGGGCTCCGAAATGGGCAAAATGGCCTACGGCCACGAAAAGTAGCCCACGGCCACTGAGAGATGATCTACTAGTCCTCTCCCTCCCCTCTGGGAAGAGAAACAGAGAAAACCGAGTCTGGTTCGCAAACCGAGGCAAGGCACAGAAGAGGGTTTGGAAGTCCGGAGGCAAGGCTCACGGCCGAGACTCTGAGACTTCTGAACGAGCACAATATGCAACATCACCAAGTGCTCAATCGGTGATGTCTGAGTCTTAAGGTCGGTCAAAAATGGGGTGTCTACAGTTGCCCCTCTTTGACAGAACTCGGAAGTCAAGAAATGACGGGAGTGAATGTCAAAGCCCAGAGACGACCCATTTTTGACAAGGCCGAAGACTTAGACAATCATACAAGATGCACGGAGATATGTGCCCGCAGGCGTGCCCGCAGGCAGGGGGCAAAATGCAAAGCGATATGCACGGAGCCAAATGTAACTTAATGATCATGCAAATGCAGCAAGCTGTAATGAAGCAAGTATTCGCAAATAGATGCAACAGTTTTAAGCAAGAATGCAAAGCAACAACTACATTTCATGCAGTTAGGAATGCGGAGAATTATTCAATTCTCGTTGTGTCTCACACGGAGAAGATACGATACCTACGCGATTCGTCTGGTCGCACCAGCCTCAAATGAACCGTACATACAATATCGTGCCTGCAAAAGAGAGAAATTCAACAAGCACCATATGCTAACAACATATATTCAATGTGATTCCCGTGATTCCGAAAGTTTGACACACGCGGTGCCGGCGGGTGAATGCATAAAGCAGTGTGATACAGGTAAGGTGCGCGAGATAGCGCGATGCGACGCACTAACAAGTGCATGTGGGATGCGCAAGATAGCACGATAAAATACATGCACAATGCAAGTAATGTGCACAAAATAGTGTGATGCGCAAAATAGCGCAAGTGAAATGTTCTGCACAAACAAGTGCAGGTAGGACGCGCGAGATGGCGCGAATGATACAATGCACAAAATAGTGCGATACGCTAAACAGCGCGATTGATTTGAAATGCACAAGATAGTGCGATGTGATATGCAAAGCACAGGACAGTGCGATTGAGGTGCGCAAAATAGCGCGAATGATAAACTGCACAAAACAGTGCGATTGAGGTGCGCAAGATAGCGCGAATGATAAACTGCAGAAAATAGTGCGATTGAGGTGCGCAAGATAGCGCGAATGATAAACTGCACAAAACAGTGCGATTGAGGTGCGCAAGATAGCGCGAATGATAAACTGCACAAAACAGTGCGATGGAGGTGCGCAAGATAGCGCGAATGATAAACTGCACAAAACAGTGCGATGGAGGTGCGCAAAATAGTGCGATTGATAAACTGCACAGAACAGTGCGATACGCTAAACAGCGCGAGTGATTTGAAATGCACAAGACAGTGCGATACGCTAAACAGCGCGATTGATTTGAAATGCACTAAACAGCGCGATACGCTAAACAGCGCGAGTGATTTGAAATGCACAAGACAGTGCGATACGCTAAACAGCGCGATTGATTTGAAATGCACTAAACAGCGCGATACGCTAAACAGCGTGAGTGATTTGAAATGCACAAGACAGTGCGATACGCTAAACAGCGCGATTGATTTGAAATGCACTAAACAGCGTGATACGCTAAACAGCGCGAGTGATTTGAAATGCACAAGACAGTGCGATACGCTAAACAGCGCGATTGATTTGAAATGCACTAAACAGTGCGATACGCTAAACAGCGCGATACGCTAAACAGCGCGAGTGATTTGAAATGCACAAGACAGTGCGATACGCTAAACATCGCGATTGATATGTAATGCACAAGATAGTGCGAGTGAGATGCAACCACAAGATGCACAAGACAGTGCAAGTGAGATACAAAGTGTAAGTGCACAAGACAGTGCGAGCGAGATAAAATGCACAAGAAAGTGTGATAAAATGCATCTTCTATGCAAGTATGGGGGCATTTTCTATGCAATAGATACAAGCATTTTCTATGCAAGTATGGAAGCACATTCTATGCAATATTGAAAGCAGGCATATTCTATGCATGAATCATAACGATGCGCGGCACGTATGCAACAGCAGTGTATATGAAAGTTCACATTCTATGCAATAGAGGATCATCAAATATATACTCTGGTGCCCCTGATTTGCTTCTTAGAGGACTTCGCAACACACTCAGCTCAAAAAGGGCATACCCTGCTCATATTGGCGAGAGATAACATCTGCATGTGAAACCCTCGGGTGCTGCTTGGACTGCCATTCTGACTTGAAGCAGGCTTACACTTGGGGTCGAGACACACTCATACTCCAGAGAAATAGCGAGGCCTGAGAAGGTGCACCTGGAATGCAGTCTCGGATTTTGCTAAAGTTGAAACATGCTAAGATGCTCCAAATTTTCCTTATTTCTTTTGCTTTGCAATCCGGAACCTAAATAGCTTCAGATAGGTCCTTGCTTTACTATTCTGACATGACCTGGGTTGAACCCTGCGGCTTTATGAAAGAACCAATTCTGTTTTGCACAAATGTGGAGAATGGCACAGCACTCTGAGCACAGGATGATTTTTCTTTTGAAAATGAGAAAAGGATTCTGAACCGGGTATTGAGCCTACAACTGACCACAGCCAAAACGTCTCAACACAGAAAAACAAAAGGTGAACGACCTAAACACAACGAGACACACTCGGGACGACTCAAAGCAGGAATCGAGACAAACAAAACAAAAGACACGACACACAGACGTATACAGGGAGCTTGTTTCACCGGGTTTTGTTTCCCACCCTTTCTTATTTGGTGATTCTCACATCACTCGGCCCTCAGGCTCGGCTTTTCTCACAAAACCCTTTTCCTCACTTTTTTTCTCAGCACACATCTCTCTATTCTTTAATCTCTCATTTTTCAATCCCTCCCCTGGGTAGTTGATGGATAAACAGAAAGTTGTGGACCCTTGCCCCTAGCATTCCGCTAGATTCTTCTTTTTTCCGCTCACAGCTAGTGAATTTCTCCCACAGAGGGGTTGCGCTACAACTGGGTGTATAGCAAATCTGCAGCTAGCATCGGTTGATGATGCTTTGCTGGGGAGTTTGGACGTGATAAGATCTGTCCAGATGATGGAGTGGAATATCTTGCCTCATTCCAGTTCGTGCTTTGCACTTGGCTCGACACCTCGTTGCTTGGAGGATACGAGAGCTTTCAGTCCTTTGTCATTAACTTCAATTGCGCCCTTCTTGGCAGGTAGAGTGCCCTTCTTGGCGAATATGTTGATAATGAGGGAAAGACAGAACACCTGACTCAACTGTGCCCCTAGTTCATCATTTTGACCATTTTTTTGTTTTCTAATAAAATAATTTTGACCAAAACGAGAGTTAGATTAACATGCTTGTTCAATTTTCTGATTTAAAGTCATGCAAGTCACGCTATGAGCACTGAAAATTTTCCTTTTTGGGTCCATGAAAAGGGTCTAGTTTTGGAAAAGATAGAATGATTTTTTGAGAAAATAGTCAACCTCAGTAAAAATTCTCAAAAGCTGTTTTTGCAATCGGCCACTGCTCAACGAGCATAGAACCCACTCTCGAGATGCACAACCTCAGATCCGAAGGAAAATTGCCCCTTGCTTGAAGAGAGTTGCATGGCAACGGAAAGTTGCCCCTTGTTTGACTGGCGCCGCAGCACACTGAATGGCAACGGAAAGTTGCCCCTTGTTTGGATGGCGCCGCAGCACATTGTAGTCAGTCCTCAGAGTGACGAACACAACCAAATTCTCAGATACAGAGAAGACAAAGATGACCAGAACCATCGCATGGACACAATCAAATTGAAGTGTTTTACGGTTGGACTTCAGAATGAAGTTGCCTACGTATCCCAAAGATGGGAATCAAGCCTTACGTAGTTCGGGGTTAAGGTACACTCGGGTATTAACCTCTTCTTTTTATGCTCTAACGTTTGCCAAGGCGCCTGTTGCAGGTTTTCAACCTTGCGAGCTTTGTTCTTTTTTCTTTTTCGTTTCAATTTTTTTTTGATATTCTTTTCTTTTTCTTCTTTTTTTTCTTTTTTGTTCTTTTTGTTCTTTTTTCTTTTTTTGTTCTTTTTCTTCTTTTTCTTGCTCTAACTTTTGCCTGGGTCGCCCTTCCGGGTTTTCGGCCCAGCGAGCCTCTCAAGAGTAAAAGTGTAGCTTGGTCCATGCCAAATGGTTGTAGGGTTTCGAAGCCATCCGTATCCAGGAGAGTGGCTGTTGATTTGCAAGAGGACTCATCTTCAGCTCTTCGAGCATGTTTGATATCTTTGCCCCTAGTTCGAAGGGTACTTCTGTTTTAGCTTTGCAAGCTACTTCTGATCTTCTTGATCTTCTTGATCCGACTTTCCTGGCCTCTTCTTCGAGGGCTGCTTCAAATCCAGCCACACAGGCCTCACATGGTAGTTGACCGTTGAACCTTCTGAATTCAAGTTCAAGGTTTGGCAGCAAAAGGGTTGAGTCTCGAGGCCGAGAGCGATCCTAAGCTGCACAATCTCAAGAGCGATTCCACACATGTCTTCGCAGGACCGCGCAAAACATTTTTTGAAAGTTTTTAAGAAAGCGACAAATCGCTCGTGCTGAAGACAGTGTAGGACCAATCTGGATCAAAGCTAGGGTCCTTCTCAGTACTCACACTAACAAGCATGATTTCATTCATTAAGGGCTTAGCACGCCTCTCTTTCTCTCAGTTTGATCAAAGTTTTGCAAATCCCGAGGAATTCCTTCCTCTTCGTTTTCACCGCAGTGTTCAAAAGGTTTTGAAAAACTTAGGTCGTTACAATGACTTCAAGGCACAGAAAAGATAGAGTTCTTAGTCAAATACGGCCATCTCATTCAGAACTTCCGGCATAACTGGCACAAGGCAGAAGCAAATGCGAGAGCGTGAAAATTACTGCTGTTTCATTCAAAATCTGTTGGCACAACTGGCTCCCTGACAGAAATAGACTCAAAACAAAACGAAAAGACAAACGCAAAACAAAATGGTGACGCCCGAGGTAACACCCCCGGAATCACCCGACTCCTATACAACAGGACTGACTCGATACAACAAGACAGACCCAAAACAAAAAGAGACTGACTCAAAACAAAAAGACAGACTCAAAACAAAACAACAAAACTGACCCAATACCCAAGTCAGAAAGCACAAAAGCTAGCATTCGCAAATGCTCAAAACAGTGCATGCCATCCACCATATCTGGAGTTAATCGAGCACCGTCCGCAGGTGGTTCATCCCCCGTTCACATAACATTATCCCCCAAGTTCACTGACCCAGTGCCGATAGACTTTGCTGAGCTCGGCGGGAGGATGACCCCGTTGTCAAATAGATCCTGTACTTCATGGCGAAGACGGAAGCAGTTGTCGGTAGTATGGCCAGTTTGCTGATAGTATGCGCAGTACTGGGTAGCATCATGCGTAGCCAGAAGAGGGTTCGGGAGAGGCCGAGGCTCAAGGGGTTTGAGATGGCCTTGTCCAACAAGGATTTGGAGAGCTTTGGACAAAGGCATATAGAGGGCATGGAAGACCCTCCGACCTCGGGGTTGGTACTTCTGGGTTTGTGGATTTTTGCTGGACGCACCAGGAAAGGGATTGGCAGGTGCTGGCCTGGCTTGCTGATCTCTTCCGAGTGGAGGGTTAGAGCTAACAGGATTGCCTCTGGTATAACGGCCCTTCTCCCGGTTTTTCCTTTGATTTAGACTGCCCCCAACTTGAGTAGCGAAAGTGTCATCCACAGCTTTTGCAACAACTGCGAGGACTTGCTCTTTGTTCAGTCCCTCGGCTTTCAAAGCCTCAACAGCAAACATAAGGGGTTCGTTTGGTTTGAATTTCCCAAAAATTTTTGGGAAAATTTCTCTACAAATGAGTTTTCAGAAAAACTCAAACCAAACAAATTTTCCCAAAACTTGTAAACCAAACAAGTTTTCCAAACAAATCTCTCTCTCATACACATCAAATCAATCACTTTTTCCAAAACTCTCTTTCAAAATAATTTTCCAAAATATCTTTCCAAAAAAACCAAACCAAACAACTTTTCGTACTTTTTATCTCCCAAATTCATCTCCCAAACTCAAACCAAACATACCCAAGATGTTCATGGGGATCCATTCCCGCCCCTGCCTTTTTCTTTTCACTCGCCTCCACTTTGCCAAGGGATTGGCCTTCCTCAAATGCAGCCCGTCCCAAGACTGGGGGGCCTTTTGACACGAAATTCCCAGTATGTGGTGTGGTCGACGATAGAGCCAATGTTCGGAGGCCAGATCGGTCACAGTTCTCTGAAATCTTCGATCATTCTCTTCAGCTCAGAAGTAGTAGGTTCACGGGTTTGAGATGATTGAGGTTCAGGTGCACCATCATACTAAGTCCATACTTTCTGGGATAAACACCTCAGGTTTGGGCAGATGGGCCGGGGTGATGTATATGCTGGGGTCATAGTGGATGGCAGTATATGGATGAGATTGAGGTAGGCAGGAGATGTTTGGTCATTGGGTCTGAAGGTGGAGCTATCGTCCGGTTGTCGATGAGATTTTGGACCTCATGACGAAGGCGGTAGCAACGGTCGGTGCCATGACCGCCTTGCTATGGTACATACAGTACTTGGCAGGGTTATGTCTGGCTGGGAGTGGGTCGGGAAGAGGTGAGGATCGAGGGGTTTGAGATGCCCTTTTTCCATCAGGAGTTTTAGTGCGCTAGTCAGGCTCATATAGAGGGGGGTGAAAGTTCTGCCCTGAGCTTGGGCTGGGCTGACTGGTCGTAGGCTTGGTTTGGCAAAAGGGTTGGCTATGACGACTGTATTGATTTCAGTGGGTTCGGGAATAGTGCTACTTCCGGCATTGGTACTCCCTGCAATCGCCCTCCTTGTCGGTTCACTTGTTCTGGGAATAATCCTGCTGTTGAACGCATTCTCGACCTGAACCCCCAGTTCATGCAAACTTTTGAAAGTGAATAGCGGAGCCACTATCAACTTTTGCAACATATCATGCTCAAGGTTTCGCACCATCATCTGCACTTGATCTCTCTCAGAAGGGCGATTTGTCATCTGTGCTGCTTTGCCCTCCACCTTGCAACAAATTCCACAAAAGGCTCTGTTGGGTTCTGGCGGGTTGTTTCAAGCTCTTGCATGGTCATTTCAACTTGGGTATTGTAAGAATACTGATCGACAAAGGCCTCAGCCAGTTCTTCCCAGTTTTGTTTCACTTATTCTCCAACTTAGCGTACCAAGTGGCTGCTACACCCGACAGGTTCTTCCATACAGAGAGAGTTTTGTGGCTTAGTCAGACCCATCGGCTTTCAGGACATCCAAGAAAAGTCGGATATGTACCATTGGATCTCCAGACCCGTCGAAACGGTCAATATGTGGCATTTTGAATCTGTCTGGGAGCCGTACGGCAGCCTCGGTGTGCCCATCCTCAATGTCGGGAATGGAGTTAAGGCCCTGTGCCTTTTTGAATTGCTTCTCAAGGTTCGCAATTTTCACTGCGGTCAGATCGAGGTCATTAGCATCAAGGGATAAAGCCTCTCATTAGGCTGCACCAGGGGTCTGAAAACTCGGGCTTGGGTCAACCTTCTCGAGGATTCGGACCCTGCAAATCTTCAACTGGCGGAAGAAGTGGGTCAAAGTGGCTGGTCCCAAAGCTGGATGTGAGGCAGATGCCCCAGATGGGCGCTGCGTTTCAATACTGGTCTCAGCCTGCATGGCAGTTCCCTGATTTAACGCTGCTATCACGGCCACAAATTCTTCCGAACCCTGTGCCATCACGGTCTGCTGAGTCCAAACAAAGGTGATGTGACTGGTGACTGACGGATCAGATGAACCGGTGAGCCCTGACTGGCCTTTCTTTGCCTTGCCTCAGCGAAAGAACACTGGTTGCCCTTGAATTGAATTCTGACCTAACAATGTCTATCAGCACTAGTCCAATGTACCCGGGATATCGGAGCTTTCTGAAGCTATGGTTCCAGGACTACCTAGCAAAAGAAAAACAGATAGCACCTCAGCTCAACTTCACCAAAACAGATACGAGCATAGCAGGATGACTGTGCCCTCTACTGAATTCTGCCCCAATTCTACCTCAAATCTGATACCCTCGGGTAAAACTGATTCCCCAAATACTAATGCCCTCAGCTTGATACCCAAAATACTGAACTGGTGCCCGCAGGCCTGATGCCCAGACTTGTAAACTGATACATGCATTCCTGTAGAGACGCACTCTAAAAGCACATAACAAGCAAGTGAGAGCCAAAACACCCCTATGTTGGGGTAGGGTTTCCCTGTCCTATTTTGTCAGGAGCTAGGGTTTCACTACGCACAAGCGGTTTCAAACAACCTATATCGGGTAAGCAACCTGTCCTAGTTTGGAATGGTCACTATGGATTCGAATATGCACTAGGTCGAATGGTCAAAAAAGTGCCCCGTAAAACCGGGTTGTGTTCCCATGCTGGCAGAGCCCGTAACCGGTCAGCCTTATGGACATGCCTTGACAAGACACTCCTCCGGCAAATCGTTCGGGAATGGCATATGGCAAACACGGTGTCCTAGGCGCACCAATGCAAATGCAATGCAAAGAAAACACACAAGTGTAGTCAAAACCAGATATCATGAGTTCGAGTCAAGTTCTCTAAATCCCCAGCAGAGTCGCCAGAAACTGTAGACGTCCCGAACGCCCCGGAGGGTTAAGTCCCGTTCCGTTCATATTGGGGTCACTACAGTTCAAGGACTCAAATGTCACGGTTCTTAATCTTGAACCAAAGAGTCCAAATCCGGCAAATCGTTTTTGAAAACAGATTTTTTTGAAAAGAAGTGCCAAACATGGACTGCTTTGCCAGATACAGAGTCGCCACCTAAATGTTTTTTAATGGGAAATTTAGGAAACCCTGACTCGGTTGCCAAAGGCCACGTGTCCGTCATCACCAAAGTTGCCTCGGCTCGGGAACTTGGGTACGATTGGGGAAGGTCACTTCGTGAGCACCCCCGCTCGCCCGGTCAAAGACCGGCCTCTACTAACCATGATATCTTGTTTTGAAAACATTGTGTGTTCTTATTCCGGTTATTAGCCTAGATTTACTATGTGATGCGCACAGCATACAAGTATAGACCGAGTCGCCTGAATTGGAACAAAACATTTCATATTTGTTTTTGAAAGATGGTTTGCTACCCGCAAGTAGGCTTAAAATGCAGATTTTGCCACCCTCAGGTGGGCTTAGAAAAAAAGACGATTTTGCCACTATCTAGTGGGCTTAAAACAAACATTTGATGAATTGTTCCAATCCAAATAACCCAACCTTCACCCACAGGCATTCAAGCAGTTATATCACATAAGCACATAGCCTCATGGTAAGCATGCTATCCATGGCAGTCACTCACACACATGCAAGGATGCTAAAGCATAAAAACTTACCGAGTACTCCAAGCCAAAACAGAAACTCATTAGAAATCCATGCATGATCCTAGATACACAGAATTGCCTAATGCAACACATGCAAAGATGCAACTATAGCAGGCTCGGCTATTCTAAACATGGCATATAGAATGCTACAACTAACACGTATTCAATTTGGAATTGAAATACAAATGCAGTTTGTATGATGCGCCGAGCCCGGTGCGTGCAAAACAGATGAATGATGCAAACATGCTGTCATACTGTATGCTAATTGAAATATGCCCTAATCTAACCATCATAAGCGGGTAAATAAAAGGGAAGAAAGACGTGGGGTTGGAAGACATACATCACACTCACCCACACTTATTACAATTATGCCCTCGCACAGAGGGTCGAATAAATAATACAGTCCCGAATAAAAGAATATTACAGTCCGAATAATACAGTCCAAATATGTAAATTCCTAATTAATTACAAATTAACTAAGAAAATAATAAAACTGGCATGCAAGCCAGGGACTGCCTTGACTCCGCTCCGGATAATGAAATGATGCATGCTTGGGCTGCTTTGAGCGGAAATCCACTGGGATGCCCCAATTAGCCTCTGTGTTGCAATGTTTCTTGAAATGCGTGCCAGACTCCGAAAAGTTGCTGATTCTTCATTTTGCTGCAACAGAGAGCAGGAAAAGGGGCATAGCAATGTATTTCACAAATATATGCATGCCTCGATCCTCGGGCCACCAATCACGCATATCGATGCATGATGGCCGAGGAGTCAAATTGCACAACTCAATATAGGATGAATGCATACGAATGCTACAACAAAACCTAACTCCATCATGGATAATCCGGAGTGTCGGTGACTGGGGAATTGAGACACGTTCCGTCACTCGGAGTACGAAACGCACCTCGTTTCCCGTGCCCGGGCTAACTCCTATCCCGAACACGATGCAATATGCATGATATGCGTGAAATGCAACTAAGATACAATCCTAACATACACAATGTCATGGAATGACATACACGCTACACGAGGTGATACACAACCGAGCATACACAATGCTATGGATGAAATGGCATACGCAATGCAATATGGGCTTACACCAACATGAGAGAGCCTCAGCCACACTCACATAGGAGGCCATCAGATGAAAACAAGACAACTCGAAATGCGTGCCCGCGTGCACGCAAACCGAGAACGGACCCTCAGGCACCGAAATGCCACTCTAATGAGACATGGCAAAGACATGGAATATGGTATGCAAACATGCAAAAAAACCAGTAGCAAAATGAGGGGTAAAACAGTCCCAAAATCCGGTAAAATGAAACCCGATGCATGGAATGACCCCAAAACATGGGTTTTGGTGCATGAAATGGCCTATAGCTATACTAAACATGCATAATCTGGACATGGGGTGAAAAAGAAGAAGCAAGGAAGCCCCAAAATAAGCATCTTTACAGTACAAAACAAGGCCAAACAGCAATCACAAGTAGGGCTAAAATGGCATACAAAAATGGCTCCGCAAGGGAGGTCATGAAGCAAGTGGTAGATGTAAAGCCCAAATGGAAAAACACCCTTCTATAACACTGAAGAGGGACTAAAAATATGAACATTTACAGTAGATGACAAGCCTCAAGTCAGTATGAAAACATGCTCAAAATGCAATGTAAGAAATAGGCCAACAAGAGGCTATAACATGAGGTATACAAAGCATTCACCAAAAAGCCAAATACCATTAATGAGATATGCCAAGAAGGTCAAAATATGGCTATCTTCAGTTCTGATCATGGCCGAAAACAGAATCTAGATAAGCCTAAAAAAGCATGCAAAAAACAGGGACCAAAGAGGGGTGATGAAGCAAGTGGTACATGGAGGTCCCAAAAAAGGTTGAGCCCTTCTATAATGTTGTAGAGGGGCTCAAAATAAGCCAACTCATAGTTTATATCATCCTCAAAAACAGATCACACACAGGCTAGAAATATCATGCAAGATTATGGTATTTAAGGGGGTATTGAAGCAAGTACCAAATGGGGGGCTCAAACAGTGTTGAGCCCTTAATGAAACATGAGGAATGGCTTAAAATAATGACCCTTTCAGTTAGGGTCGGAGCCTAAAACAGTAAGCAAATAGGCCTAAGCAATGGTGCAAAAATGAGCTAGAAAAGGGGGAAATAGCACTCACCCTTGAAGACCAAACTTTAGCTTCCTTTTGGCTTGAGAAATGGTGTCTCTTAGCTTCTAGGAAGCCCTCGAAACTGCTGGAAATGGAGTAGTGGTGGTGGTGCTTGGTGGTGATGAAAAAATGAGGTAGGACTTAGAAGATTGGAGCTTGAAAATGAGAGAGATAGAGAGAGGCAATGCAAGAGCTCTTGAGCAATTTTTTCCAACCCAAAATATGACTTGGGCAGCTGGTTATATGGACCAAAAGGGGGGAGTAGCAAGGGGAAAAGGGGGAGGGAAATCACCCTAACATTTCCCTCCAAAAGTTATCCCCCCGGATGCAGAATCTGGGGGGAAACAAAGGTCACATCTGAGGTACAGCAGGTGTAAGGAAGCTGGCCGGCCAACTATCTCAGTTGCAGGTGGCCGGCCGGCCACCCCCCATGGCCGGCAGACCAAGGGTCTAAAGGCTCAAGAAGATTTTCTGGCCGGCCACCAGAGAAAGGTGTCCTCCCAGGTCTCCTCATCACAACCCTGTGGTTCAAAATTGGCAACTCTAAAACAGGAGAGAGAATAGGCCACTTTTTAGGAGGGGTTCAAAAGGTTCAATCTGAATTACTGGCCGGCCATAGACTTTTAAGGTCCTCCCATGTGTGTACAACACAAATATGTGGTTTGGGGTTGAAGAAAATGGCCCTAGGATGGTCAACATTGGCTCGGAAGTGAGAAAAAACGGGCGTCGGAGGGCGCCGGAGGAATATAACTGGTTGCTGAGATAATTGCTGGCCTCTCACCCTTCAGTGACCTTCCTGGTGATAAAATAGAGGTACCTGCCAAAAATGAACGAAAACCGATGCAAAACGAATGCTCGGGCGCCAAAACACGTAGTTCGGGGTCCCGAAAATAGGCTGCTAAGCACCGAAAGTGGCATTCGACCACGAAGTGGGTCTCTCAGGCCTCAGTGTCCCTCAAAAGGGAGTAAATAGGATGCATGCCAAAAAATAGAGCAATCGGAGATGGTTAGGCGGTCCCGAACCGAGGCACACGGCCTGACGGCTCCGAAAACCGGGAACCGGGCTCCGAAATGGGCAAAATGGCCTACGGCCACGAAAAGTAGCCCAGGGCCACTGAGAGATGGTCTACTAGACCTCTCCCTTCCCTCTGGGAGAGAAACAAAGAAAACCGAGTCTGGTTCGCAAACCGAGGCAAGGCACAGAAGAGGGTTCGGAAGTCCGGAGGCAAGGCTCACGGCCGAGACTCTGAGACTTCTAAAAGAGCACAATATGCAACATCACCAAGTGCTCAATCGGTGACGTCTGAGTCTTAAGGTCGGTCAAAAATGGGGTGTCTACACTACCAAACAGGGCCAAGGTAGGCAAGAATGATTATCTAAAATCCCCAACCTTTGAAGATAGTTAGATGTCTTAATCCATCTCTTCTAAGCTAGCCAACCAAAGAATTAAACTTTTAGGGGTGCCACATTATTCCAGATACACTCTGTCACCCTAAAAGTGGACCAAATAAGGATCGCACCAATGGTATGCTGATGAGACAGAAAAACTCTTGAGGAATCCACATTCCATTTCAGTTTATCAGTAACATTAACCCTTAACACTGGTGCAGTAAACAACATCCCCTTCAATCTATCTAACTCCTCCATTTCCCATTCAAGCAAACTTCTTCGAAACGATGAATTCCAATCATCTTGATCAACTCTAGTTCTCACCGAAGACACAGATTTAGTTTTGTTCAAAGACAAAAGAAAAAAGAGTCTAGGGAACACATCCTTCATGCAAGCAGAACTTGCCCATTTATCAAGCCAAAACCTTGACCTCAACCCATCCCTAAGTACAATTGTAGAGTTAGAATGAAAAAATCCCAGCACTTCAGGTTTATATAACACAATACCTACAATATCTTCCCATACTTTAGACATCTTTCCACCTCTTACAGCTTCAGATGACCACAACTCAGTAGAACCATACTACTTTTTACAAATCACCTCCTTTCAAAAAGATTTCTCTTCTGTCCCGAACCTCCACCACCATTTTAATAGTAAGCATACATTCATCAAATCAATTCTTTTTACACCCAACCATCCTTGACTTTTACTAAGGGTAACATCACCCCAATTAACCAAATGAATTTTCCTTCTAAGGTTTGAGCCTCCCCAAAGAAAAGATCTACCTGCAAATGAGAGGTACCTTCTTTTCCATGAGGCGAGCTTAAATTTAAACTTATCTATCACAGGTTGCCAAGTCCTCTTTCTACTAGGGCTAGCCCCCAAAGGCATTCCCAAGTATTTTAGAGGTAGTTTTTGATAAATGCAATGTAGTTTGGAGGCAAACTCTTGACAAAGATCTAAAAGGATACCCATCCCATACACCACACTCTTATGGTAATTTATTTGCAAGCCCGACATAATTTCAAAGCATCTCAAAATTCTCTTAATATTTAAAACATCCTCTCATTCGGTTTCACAGAATAGTATAGTATCATCAGCAAATTGCAAATGTGTGACCTTAAGGTCAGAACCCACTGATGCGCCCTTAATCAAACCTAGCTGTTTTTCCCTATCCAACAATATGTTAAGACCTTTTGCCACTATATTAAATAGAAAAGGTGATAACAGGTCTCCTTGTCTAAGCCCTCTCTATGGGTTAAACTCAGAAGTTGGAGAACCATTCACCAAAATAGAAATACTTGCTGAAGTTACACATTCTTTTATCCAGCTCACCCATTTAGCACCAAACCCAAAGTTAGATTGCATTGAGAATAAAAATCCACAATTTACTGAGTCGTATGCTTTTTCAAAATCAAGCTTCAATATGATCTCCTTTTTTCTGTCATTCTTCCACCCATCAACAACCTCACTTGCAATCAATATCCTATCCAGAATATTTCTTTCCCCTATGAAAGCAGACTGCGTACCACTGATTATTCTAGGCATGACTTTCTTCATTCTATTGGAAAATAACTTTGCAAGGATCTTATACAAGGAGCCAATAAGACTGATGGGCCGACACTCTGCAAGGCTAGCTAGATTGTCATTTTTTGGAATCAAAGCTATAAAAGAGCTATTAATACCTCGAACCAACTTCCCATTCTGGTGAAATTCATTCATAAATTGAAGTACATCACCCTTAATAATATTCCAACATTTCTGAAACATGGTAAGATTAAATCCATCTGGGCCAGGAGCCTTATTACCCTTACAATTCCTAATTGTTGCCTTCACTTCAGATTCTGAAAAAGCTAATTCGAACACTTCTGAATTTTGATCTTCTCCAATTGTTTTAAAAGGATCTAACAGCCTGGCCTTCTATACCAAGAATCTGAGAATAGGGAAAGAAAATGATTTTTCACTACAGCCCTAACTTCTTGAGGTTCCTCCACAACAGAACCACTGATCAAAATAGAGCATAAGGCATTCCTGTTCTCTCTACAACAGGCCATAATGTGAAAAAACTTTGTATTTTTATCACCTTGAATTGCCCAATTCAGCCTTGATTTCTGAAGCCAAACCCACTAGACCATTTTGCTCAGTTTCTATGCTTTCCCTTTGCCTCCCTTCTTCTAGCAGCCTGTGATGATGATAATGACCCTTCTTCAGCCAATAAGTCTAAAGCATGTAGTTTATCTTCAACCTGTTTCAGTTTGAATTCAACATTACCAAAGACCTCCTTATTCCACTGTTTTAATGTAGCTTTCAAGGCTTTCAATTTTTTCAAACACTTAAACCCAGCCCAACCATCTATCATTGTTTCTGACCAACATTGTTGAACCACCTTTATGAAGCTTGGATGAAGAAGCCATGCATTAATAAATTTGAAAGGTCAAGATCCCCAGTCCCTCTCTAGGAAAGGGCTATGATCTAAAAACCTTCTAGGAAAACCCCACAATTTGAAGTTAAAGTTACACACCTAGTCTGGGTTTAGGAGAAATCTGTCTAATCTACTCCACATTTCCCTTTCCTGTGAATTACCCTAGGTGAAATTTCTCCAAAACATTGGTAAGTCAGCTAACTCTAATTGGTCAATCATTTCATTGAACTCTTTCATCTCTCTATCCATTCTAGAACACCCTTTTCTTTATGATATTCTCCTAATCTCATTAAAATCCCCCTCCCCCCCACACACACCACGGATTTGGAAAAATTAATTTAATGTTTAACAGGATATCCCACACCTCCTTCATTTTTCTTACATCAATAGGACCATATACATTCACCAACACACACTCAAAGCTATGACAGAGAGTACTTGATAAGAGGATGAAATTTTTATTGCAGCAACAATCTTTAAGTTGAAACACTTCTAGATTCCATACACAAAGTAAACCTCCAGCAGCTCCTACTGAATCCACTGCCATAAAATCCATCATCTCTCTTGGTCAAATTGACCTAGCTAACTTTTCATTACTGAAAAATTTCTTAGTCTCTTGCAGTAGCACCATCTCAACTTTATTGTCACAGAGCACCTTTTTGATCCTCCTTCTTTTAAGTGACTTTCCCAATCCCCTCACATTCCAAGATAATAACCTCATTACAAAATGTCCATAGCTCCTTCTACCTTTTAGGAATGCTATTCAGTTAGCATTGCCCTCAATCTCCTTCAGCTTTTCAATATCTTTCTCTTCCAACTCCATTAATTTACTTATGATCTCCTCCTCCTTTCCATTGCAGTCCATCCTGAGGACCCTACTGAGTTGCAAATTGGTTTCAACTTCATTAAGTTTGCTTATGATCTCCCCTTCCTTTCCAATGCCATCCAACCTAAGAACCCTATTGAGCTACAAATTTGTTTTAGCTTCATTAAGGACCCTTGTTCTTGACTGACTTGACATGGAGAATGAAATTGTTGCTACTGCTGACTTGAAAACCGCCCATTTCTTGAAATTGATCGACATTTCTTTCCTATTTTTCCCAATCTGGAGGCCGCCCTTTTTGTTAAAATAATGACCTGAAACCCCTTTTTCTTTTTCCTTTATGCTAGTTTTTCTTACTTGACAATATTTTGATGCTTCTCCCTAAATTCCCTTCTTGTTTGTTTGATGTTTCTCTACCATCTAGGCTAGGTTCAAAATGTTACTAATGACCTGATTTAGGCAATTGGGCTGGATAGCAACACCATTACCATGGCCCATATCACAATTCTGCTCACAGGCCTTATTAAGAACCACTTCAAGATTCAACCTAGATGTGGATCGAATAGACCCACTCAAACTTTTCATGAAACCTAATGTAATCACCTCTCCATCAATTGTTCGATTAACCCCCTACTCTTCATACTTCTCTTCATGTGTAACCCTCATCATCACGCTAGCTCGTGTGCCCCCACTGTTTGTTTTTCCCAAGTTGCTATCAGTTTCCTTTACCAATGAAACATTTAATTATTATTTGTCTCTGTCTCCTATGTCAGCTCTCTGTTCATGATCTCTTACCACCACCTTGGTAATAATTTGCTCCTCGCATATTTTCACTGGATAAAGAATTCCTTGGCAGTTGAGATTCACTGTTTTATTGATGGATTCCATATGTGTAGTGACAATTCTTATCCTTTCACATTGTAAACCCTTCATATTAAGAGTTTCATTATCCACCTTAATAATTTCTTCCCACAGTCTTCCTATACTGCTGAAGGTTTAGTAATTCCAGAGATTTAATGGCACTCCATAGCAACTCAACTATATACATCTTTCTTGTTCAATGACCATTCTTTTTTCCATTTCTTGACTGATTTCGACCACTCCTTCATCCAGCCACTCATCATGAGGAGTTTTTCTTTTATCTCTTGGGCTGATTGAAATAAGACAACTATATTCCTTCTACCTGCGCTTGTGACTTTGATGTTCCCCACCTCCCTCTTGGTTAATTCCTTCCTAAAATCCTCTTTCGAGCAATGTGGTTTTAGCCGAACAATTGCACTCTCATATAACCATCCATTACCTTCTTCATAAGCTCTTATGGTTAAGTTTGTGTATTCTCTCCTCCTCTCATCACCTACCACCTAAGCATATGACTTCTTTCTATTTTCCAGATTAACATTTGCATAAGTTGACTTTTCTTCCTTTCTCAACTCTTTAACAAATGGTACTCTTGGTTTAGCTCCCTGGTCCTTCTCAAATGCTGCTTGTTTTACTTTCAATGCTCTGTTATCACACAACAGGCTATTTGCTTTCTGTATTGCAATTTGTGCCGACACTGGGCAGTCGTACCTAACAAAACCAAATCTTGATAGTGTCTGTTTCCTTCTCTTGAATGATATGTAAACATCCTTCACCACCTCAAAGTTGTTGAATAGTGAGTGCCCTTTTGGATCCATTGATGCTGGTATTTCATCCACAAAAAGTGTATACATGCCCACTTTTTGCTCTAAGAAACCTACTTCTATTCTTCCATGTCTGCATAGAACTGGCTTCCAACCCCTTTCTCCCACTCCATACTTCAGCCAGGTTGAACCTACCATGACCCTTCTCGCAGAAGCTACTGCCTATGTGACTTAAACTTGCTTTTCGGGCCAAGTTTAGGGTATTTAATTGGTTGTGTAACATCTTTTTTGTAGTGTAAGATCTCGGATTCAATTTAAGAGTTTGATACCTTTTATAATGGTTGTTTAAAAAGTTTGATACGTTTTGTGATGGTCATTGTGAATATTTTTTATATTTATAATTACTCTTCTATCAATTAATGGGAAAAAAAAAATTATGGCTAAAAATAAACTAGGGTACTAAATTCATGTGCGGAACCAATCTCAACTAAATATATTTATAAAAAAAAATTGGAAGTCAACGAAAAGTAATATTGCTCCACGTGCTCATGGCCAAATCAATTTTGCAACCTTAACAATTCCCTGTTTAAGGCAGACACGTTTAAATCATTCTAGGACAAAGCGTTTTTCTCTCTTTTTTTTTTTTTTGGAACGAAATTCTAGTTGGTACAAGAAATTCACCCAAAAAAAGTTGGTACAAGAAGTGTTAAGTCAAGTCTTCTAAACAACCTTCCCTAGTTACATTTCATAACTATGATAGTTGCATATGTATATCACCACATTGGTAGTTGTTCAATGTTCATAGGCTCAAATTGATTTATTATAAACAAGTTCAGACTCCACAATCAACATCAAAGCGTTGAATATAACCTATGAATGTCTATGATCTAAATAACTTGGAATTTGCAGGGTCATTTTTGGAGGATTTTAACTAAAAAAATTAATAAATGTTTTTTTTTTATTAGCAAAGAAAAGAGGAAATTTTATTGAAAAAAAGAAGTACAAAAAAAGCTTGGCACAAATGCATCATAGTTCGAAAAAACATCCCAACTAGATTGACATCTTTTAAGGAACCCAATCATGTGCAGGCACAAGCCAAAGGAAGGCTGAAGAGCACTCAACCAGAAAGATACAAAGAAGAAGACAAAAAATACAAAACATCAATTTGACATCAAAAAATTAATTAGACTTGTTTTATTTTGATTTTGTATTTAGAAAAAAATTAATAAATGTTATTTACTTCTTTCATTATTTAACCATTACAACTTTACTGAGTTTTAAATATTTGAGTTTAAAACTAATTTATTTTGTCGATATTTAATTATGTTGGGTATTATTACAATTTAGGTTATTATTATGCCAAATTTAATTATTTAAATGCTACCGTTATGTGAATTAATCTTGTAAAAAAAATCTTATTAGTATTTAATTCTCGTTATGTTTAGGCAAAAAGATGTTTTTTTTTTTTTTTTCCTTATAAACAATGTATTTCTACATGTTTTTGTGACCTTAAAACTAATATTTTAATAGTTGTAGTAGTGATGGGGCGTTAGCAATGTTGGGGTGGTGGTGCTACCATCGGTAATAAAGTAATTGGAATGCATTTTAAGAAACGTCTAATTAGTACACATTAATCTGTGTTTGAAAGGAAAAAGATTTGGTACATATCTAACCGTTGGTATAGTGTACAAAATAATTATCCCGTAACTTGAACCCATAACCTCAAAATTATTAGGCTAAAGTTTTACCATCGAATCAATTGGAATGCATTTTCCACCTTCTAAAAGTTAAAAATATTTTTTGTTCAAATAAACTTATTTTTCATTGTACTAAATTTTCGAAAATGCAATTGACACTATAACAAAATTGGATTTTCAGGGCATCATATCAACGGCATACAACAGCATGCAAGTCGTAGTTTTTCACTTTTACGACTTTTTTTTTTTTTTTTGCATGTCTCAAATAATAATGACATGTTTATTACTAATGTTGTTAATGCTAATAATGATGAGTTTTTTACAACTTGCAATGTTAGTTGTAGATGAAACTTTCCATGATATACATATGACATGCTGTTAATATATCAAATATATACGACAGATATATGTCAGTCCTTAAACATGTTTCACTTTTCACGACCAACAATTTTTATCGTGAATGATATGATCAAAAAAAGAAAAAAAAAGAAAAGTAGGTACCAAACTAAAGTACTCTGGCGCTAAACACAAAAACATATATCAAATGTTATAAAATTTCTTCTAGAAATACTAGCGCCATTGGCTAATGATAGAGATGAGATTGCTAAGAAACGCTCAAGGCCAATTAATCTACAAAATAGTTGTATGCTGAGATTGTTTAGGAAGTGTTCTTCAAACTAATTTTATTAATTTTAATGACCAACTTTGACTCGTGACTCATTTATACATCATATATATGGATGTGAACATTGCATGAGAAAGACTCTGAATACTTGGATTGAATTTTGGAGCCATTACACCTTGTTAGCAACTTTGTAGATGAAGGAATTAATGCGTCCGCTCTATAATTCTTACTAAATAGAACTTGCTTACTATTGTTGAGACTACTAAGCCAACTGCCACCTAAGCCAATACAGCCACAGTTGCAGAAGCACACCCATACTCCTTCAGCTCCATTCACACTTCAGCCACAAGCCATCCTTCAGCCACAGTTACAAAAGCAGCCACAAGCCATCCTTCAGCCACAGTTACAAAAGCAGAGCCACAGCACTCTTCAGCAATAGTTACAAAAGCAGAGCCACAGTTATGCAGCCACGTGTGACAGTTGTAACTAACTTGTAATATACAAATTCTGTTAGACTGTTAGAGATTCTAGAATACTCTGTATTAGACCTCTATATATAGATACTATCTTGAGTAAATTGTAATTGAGAGAGTGAGCTATTAATAAATGAAAATATCTCTGTTTTTCTTCAACTATCCATTCTTCTCACAATTTTGTACGTGATTTTAAATTCCCATATGTTCAAGTATTTTTACAAAGTTTTTTTAATTTATCATTATTATTTTATTAATTAAAATTACATTGTTGCATAGATTTTTGTAATAGCCATGGTGGTGATTGGGTTGATCTGGTCCATTCCACACCACAACTTACACCAAAAACTAATTTCCTTGCCAGCTTCATTGTGGAGTAACAAAAACATAAAATGATAGGCATATCGACATCAACACGCTTGTTAGCAAACATAGAAGCTGACTTCACATATTTAAATTCAAATGGTTTTGCATAGAAATACTAGTAGTGTATATATGGTCCATCCCACAATACATTGCCACACCAAAACTAAACTATCACAAACATGGCTTCCATGCATTCTACTATTTGCTTTCTGTCTCTCTTTCTCGCCCTCCATTTCTTCTCTCCATCCCTTGCAAAAATCTCTACCTCACCGGATGCCGTTTGCAATTCCACCCCTTACCCTTTCTTCTGCCAATCCATTTTACCAAACAACCAATCTTCCACTATATACGACTACGCCCGGTTTTCCATTCGCCATTCCCTAGAAACAACCAGTCATTTCCTTTCATTGGTCAATAGCTACCTCACACTCCCAAATGGGCTCTCTCAACCCACCATTCGTGCTCTCAAAGATTGCCAGTCCCTCCTCGGCTTAAACATGGATTTCTTGTCGACCACTATTCAATCCATCGATTCTACAGATACCCTTCAAAGTTCACAAGCTGATGATACACATACCTTGCTTAGTGCCATTATGACCAACCATCAAACATGTTCGGATGGGCTTCAAGCCACAACTCCACCCTCTAGCATTCAAAACAACTTTTTAAGTCCTTTCGACGATGGAAACAAGTTGTACAGCGTATCACTTGCACTGTTTAAGCATGGTTACGTTCCTAAAACAAGAAAAGGCACAGAACAAATATCTCACGTTCCTAAAGCAAGGATGGGAGTGGGAACTTCACGACAATTAGCGATGCAGTGGCGGCAGCGCCAACCAACACTGCTGCTAACCAGGGATACTTCATGATTTATGTGGTTGGAGGAGTATATGAAGAGTATGTTTCAATTGCACAGAACAAACCGTACTTGATGATGGTCGGAGACGGCATTAACAAGACTGTAATTACAGGGAATCATAGTGTAGCTGATGGGTGGACTACATATAGTTCTCCAACATTTGGTAAGTTGAGACCTCTATTGTTTATTTATATATTGACCTCTGAATCTTCAATGTTTTTATAATCAGTAATTATATGTATATAATACATATAATTTAATGCCACTCAGTCTAGAAGTTCATTTAGGAAACTCTTGGGCTTATCTTAAATTTTTTTGAGCTAAAAGGATATTATTCGTCTAAAAAGATATATATTTGTCTATTTATTTAAATATCTCATTAGATATACACGCATTACCTTTCTATATAACTATTTATTCAAATATCTCACTATTTGTACATATGTCACTTATTTGTTCAATATCATATATTTATTAACCTCACTCTCACCAGTTGTCGCCATCGCCGGTGACTTTTCCGATGACGTTTCAACGTGTCCTTATTACCACAAAAATAAATAAACATTGGAATAAATGGGATATGACCTTATAGGAATGTACTTTTTACCAATTAACCCTAATTTAATTTTCTTCAATGTAAAAAAATTAAAATACTAAAATATTACAATCAACATTCAATTTTACTTAGTTATTTCACATTTAACAAATTTTTATTCTCATCATTTATAAATAATTATCTATAAGGGCAAAAATTATTTTACTCCTTTGTGATTTGAGAGTGGAGTAGTTTATCACCTATGATCCAAATATAATCAGAAAACCCCTCAATCAATACAAGATCTTCTATACCCAATCCCTTTGTTCCTTTATTCAAAACATTTGCCATCGGACTATACCTCGAGATTCATATACAATTTAATAATTATCAGTATTTTGAGACAACGCGATATAAATTTGAAAAAAATGAAAATTTGACCTAGTTATTTCTTGATTAAGTTTCCACGATGTACAATCCTAATCTATCGTTACACATGCTCAACTTATTATAAATCAAATCTAGTCAATCACATTCAAGCAATTCAAAACTAACTAAATCTTACATTCTCAATGAATACTTCAATTGCAGCTGTAGTTGGACCAGGATTTGTGGCAATAAACATAACCATTCAAAACACAGCAGGAGCAATAAAGCAGCAAGCAGTGGCACTTTTAAACAATGCTGATTTGTCCACCTTCTACAACTGCAGCATTGAAGGCTACCAAGACACCTTGTTAACCCATTCTATGAGGCAATTCTACAGCCACTGCGATATCTACGGCACGGTGGATTTCATATTTGGAAATGCAGCCGTTGTTTTCCAAAATTGCAATGTGTATCCAAGGCTTCCCATGCAAGGCCAGTTTAATGCAATCACCGCACAAGGCAGGACAGATATAAACCAGAATACCGGTACTTCAATACAAAATTGTACCATTATAGCTGCCCCTGACTTGGCAGCGGACAATGGCACAACACAAACATACTTGGGCAGGCCATGGCAGTTGTACTCGAGAACTGTTTATATGCAATCTTTCATGGATAGCTTGATTAATCCAGCTGGTTGGGCTGTGTGGTCCGGGACTTTTGCATTGGACACATTGTATTATGCAGAATACAACAATAGAGGACCGGGGTCGAATACTACTAACAGGGTTACTTGGCCTGGTTACCATGTGATAAGCGCGACGGATGCGGTTAACTTCACTGTCTCCAACTTCATATCAGGAGATGACTGGTTGCCTGCAACTGGAGTCCTTTACACTAGTGGTTTAATGTGAACATAGAAACTTGAAATGTTTTCTTTCTGTTAATTTGTATTTAAAATTTGATGTTGAATGTCTTTATTTCTTTCAAAATTACTATAAAATTGTGTCTATTTATTCAATAATTGGATGGGGAATTCCAAATACCAGTAGCATTGTTGGGGAATCAAACACCTACAATCCCAAATAAAGAAATGAAAAAAAAAATAAATAAATAAATAAAGGATGAATCTTAGTTGGTTCATTCCCAAACAATCAACAATTGACATTCAACGGCCCAAGTCATAAGAAATAAATTTAAGTTGTGTTTGAATCATGAATTTGATTAAGGATTTAGAAAAAGAAAGAGAAAAAATAAGACAAATGTAAATGAAATATAAACTATTTTTTTCCCTCCATTTTCAATTCATTTTCTAAATTTCTATTCAAATTATGATCTAAACACAATGGTGAATGTGACAATTTAGAAGTCTTAATCATTTTCTTACAGTGAAATTGCAATAATTGAGAAGTCTTAATCATTTTCTCACAATGAAGTTACGTCTGAAAAGTTGTCAAAGTTCGCAGGATGCCTGGAGCGCCGCCAAAAGGTTGTCGGAGGCCACAATGGTGTCTGGTCGAGAACTAAAGAACCACTTTAAAAGTGGCTGGAGGTCGCCAACAATTGGGTAGAGGTTGTCGATAGCGAGTCATGGTGGTAGTGATAATGGGTGTGGCGGGAGAGCAAAAAGAAAGTGAAAACTTGTTTTAATAATCTGGGATGTTGGAGCAAGCATGTCTCTCTGCTGCTGTTTGTGGAGAATAATTTTGTAGATTAGAATTTGTTTTGCTGCTGCATATCTTTCAGCTGTTGCTATCATGTAGGTGTTTTTTTGTGTTGTTGGTTTCTCACCAATTAGGAGGTTGGAGCTTTTTCTAACTCCAAGCTCCTCTTTATTGATATTTTCCTTTTATATGTAATTTATATGAGGTCCATCAATAAAGCTCTCTTTTGTCGATAAAAAAAAAACAAGTGAAAATGCCTTTTTCCTAATGTTTCTGTTAGCAAAATTTTGTTTTAAGGTCAATCGACAAAAAAAACACTTAATTTTCACAAAACAATAAAAGATAAAGCATGTGGTTGCATTTTTACCTTGAACAAATCAATGATTTCTTTGGAGAAAAATAAATTAAAAAGAAAATGAGCAAAAGTAACTAAAATTGTATTAATCAAAATTAATTGCCACTCGTCACAAGTTACATGAACTTAAAAAAAAAAAAAAAAAAAAAAAAATGATCGATAGGAAAAAAGTAACCCGCTATAGATAAAATGCTCCTAAACTTGTTGCTTAAGTAGCTACTCCTAATTGATAGAACCTATTCCTAATAATCACGATGTGTGAATTCTGTTGGATATTCTTTTTTGTATCTCTCTTGCCTTATTTATAGGCTTAGTCAGACAAGAGAGAGAGAGAGAGAGAGAGAGAGGTAATCTAAACTCGTGATTTTCTCAACAAGACATGATTTCCTCAACATCATCCATATTTCATGTTTGACCCCCCACCTAATTCCTTTTTCGAAGAATTGTTTGTAGATCATGTACTTTGACTTAGTCTTGGCTCCTTGATCTCAACATTTTGTTCCAGTAGATTGTAACAATTAACCTTCCTTGGCTTTTATTAAAAACTAACATATTACCCATGCTATGCACGAGATTAAACAATGATTGATAAATTTATTTTCAAATTAATTAAAAATAATTTTTTTTTTAAAAAATAAAATAATAATATTAAGTAACTTCTAACTTTTTTTTAACAAAAGAAGTGTTTGAAATTAGCTTTCTAAGTGACTTTTAAAATTTTTTAAGAGAGAAAGAAAAAAATTAATGTATTTAGGAATGAATTTTTTAATTGTATGAGAAAATGTAAATATTTTTATTTGTTACTTAAATTTTCCGTTTTACAAAAGGGTAAATACCTATGTACTCATTTACAAAAATTGATAGTCTTTTCAAACTGGTACAAAGACTTTCGTTCGTTTTTTTTTTTTTTTACATGCCAAACACATTTTACAACTCTTTAGTTTCTTGACCTTTTAATCAAAAAATCCCAAACATGGCATGAGCTATACAAATTTATTTTATTTTATTTTTTGTTCCCATTAATGTTTTGTTTGAAATATTATATAACAAATAGATATATAATAATTTAATTAGTAAAATTAAAACAAATCAATCTTCTAAAATTATAAAAATTATATTTTTGGTCAACTATAATTACATTATAAATGAAATTTGTAATTATAATTCATCGTACCATAGTTTGTCAAGTGATATAACAATCTTTGTTTTTTTTTTTTTTGTCTCTTCCTCTCTCCCACTCATCTTCTATCTCTCTTTATTTTTAAGGCGATGTGGAAAAAAAATTGAAATGAAATATTTAAATATTTATATTTATTTCAGTAAGTACATTAGAAAAAATATTCTTGTGTTAGTAAAACTTAGTTTGTCAATTAACAAAGTATGATAAATTGTGTGGACACAATTTTTGAATGACAATATGTGGCCGAGGTGTCACCGAAGTGCCAGTCGAGGTGCCACGTGTCCTGATCATGATGTCGAGATGATCTCGGCTAGGCTGAGGTTATCTACGAGAATACCGGAATCCGGGATAAGCGGATAAGGGATAAGAGTCCTAGAATGGGAGAAGACTTCAGTTTGGGTAAAGATAAGACTCTTAGAGAGTTTATCCTAATCCTACTGGGAGTCTAGGATTAGCAGTAATCCTAAATCCATTGAAGTTAGGCTTCTATTGGGACTACGTTTGTGTTGGCTATAAAAGAGAGGCACCCTCATAGGTCTACGGTATGCTTTTTGTATTCTGCATAGTGAGTTAAGCACTTTTTTTATCTTTGAGAGATAACTGACTTGATCGTCG